>JAIPRL010001202.1:68597-92535 GCA_025469235.1 Pemphigus obesinymphae | reverse complement strand
GTTCGGGTTCCGGTTTCGGTTCTTTTAAAATATTTAATAACGGTTCCGGTTTGGTTCCGGTTCCTAATATTTTAAGGGTTTTTAGGGTTCGGAACCGGTTCTTTTCGGTTCGGTTCCAATCCCTGATACCATTAATGTGACTATATTCTAAAAAAGTTATTAAAAATGTGTGTACCTATCTGGGGATTGGATATATCTCCCATACCTATACCTATGTCTTTTATACTCATACAAAAATAAATAATATGAATTAATTAGCTATTTAAAATTAAATTAAACATCCATATTAAATAAAACAACTTTTTTAATTTTACATATAATTTTTTAAAAACATTTTCACATTTAATAAAATTGTACAAACATTATTGTTATTATACTCATTTATACTATTATTTTGGTCTCACGTACAATATACCTATTGGATTATTAAAAACATTAAAATATAGATATAAATAAAAATTATGAATTTAAAATGATTGCGTTTATATTCACTATAATCAAAAATGTTATCTTGAATATTATTACATTATATATATATTTTTACTTTTTGCATTTTATTTAATATTTTTAATAAATTTTGGTTTAATATTCCTACCCCGATTCCTACCTATATAGGTACGAAAAACATTTCAGTTTAATTTTATAAAAATTATAGTTGGCCTAAAATTAGGTATTTTGATGTTTTTTTCACTATTGAATTAACATTATTATACGAAAATAGTTCAAAGCATAATAGAAAAAGTATAAAAACTAAATGGTTTGTTTAACAAAAATCATATTTTCTCAGTTAAACGTTGTAATTTTAAGTATATTTGTTTTTAAATTTAATTCGAAGTAATTATAGTACTACACGTTTATAAATTAAAATAGAAAATGTTTACATTTAAAGTTTAGAAGTAACGTGAATACTATAAATATTATTCCCGGTTAGTATATCTACGTTCATTATATTATAATTCATAACTAATAACCACAATCAATAATAAACTGCAGCTTTGTATAGACAGTTTTATATTATATAGGTGAGTGATAGTACCTCACCATTAATGATATTAAATATTGGTTCAAATGTCGATATTAATTCAGAAAAATAAAAATACTCTGCATCAGAATAACTATAATAAAGTTAAAATGAATAAATAGTAGGTACAGGTTGCCATTAAAAGATATTCCAAGATGTTAAAATTCATTGGGAAAATGTGTTGTATATATATATATATATATATATATTTTTTTTTTAATCGTCCAGTATTGGAAAAAATTTAATAAAATACATTTATGAAAAAATAAATACAATTTTTATGTTAGTTAGATATATAAATACTAGGTATAGACAATATCTATTATAAATCTACAAAATAAATAATTGTTATTCAAAATAAAGAAAATGATAAAATAATAAATATATGACGTCAATGTAGATTGTAGACACTATACCTACTGTGCTATGACAGAATATATCTTTGGTCTGGAGGAAAAAAGGCTAAAGTAAATTTTATTATTTTCTCGCTTAATTTTTCGTTTCAAATGGTATAAATGTATGTTTATTGTAACTTGTATTATACCGATAGATAGTAAACACATCTTAAGTCAATATTAGGTACCCGTGTACTTTTTGTTTGCGGAAGAAAAATGCACAACTCAACACTTGAATCGTTTCGACTACACACAATTATATTTCGTTTAAATGTTAAATTGGTTTATGTCCACTTGAGTATTTTTTTAGTACAGAAAACACATTTATGTTATGCACATTTTTTTCAAAACAAACGACTAAAACGGACAGTGGCGGCTCGTGGGCTTTGAAAGTGGTAGGGCTATTAAAAATTATTCATTTTGAAAAAGCATATAATACAATAATAACCGTGTACCAATTTAAAAGGTATTTATATTAAACCAAAATATAAAAAATAACTATATAAATGCGTTTTACAAAAACCGAAAATTACAAAATAATAAGACTTAATCGTTTTATACTCAACATTTAAACGCCCGTCTTTCATTTCACTAAACAGGTCTTCCGAGTTGTTTTATTTCAATTTTCTGTGAATATCATGATACTGAATTCGTATCTACTGTAATATAATTATACAATATACACCAATAATAAAAGAATAAATTTAATTAATTAATAAAGAAATTTAGAAATTATAGAAATGTGCACGCAACAACGAACACGGTAAATGCACTTGTATATTATACGCACATTATTCCGTATCGTTCCGTTTCCGTAGTCCACGTGCGACGTCGGGCGACCATTCGTATCGCTCCGGCCGTCGCATTATTACCGAATTCTCCCTCCTATGTTTCTGTGTTTTGATCATATAGTTATGACGACGGGCGATTGTCAATGTCGCCCCATCGCCGAGCGCTGTTCGTTACTCGATAACCGCGCAAACGACCAATGAGTACCTATTTTAACCGTTATTTTTAAATTCTGATTACCTTATTGTGTTTTCAATAACAATGGAAAACAATTTTTACTTTCAATGATAATATTTTGAAAATGCATTACAATGTAAATACAAATAATTGTAAATATTTAAATCAAAATCTAACTTGTTAATAAGTCATTTGCTATAATTTTAGAGGGAAGGGGGGGGGGGTGCGATCACACACGAGCCGCCACTGGAAACGGATAATGCATTTCTATAATTAAAATGTTAAATTCAGAACTAAGACAAGACGACATAAAGCATCTATAAACGGTGTAAAATCAGAGTCGTAAAGACTATATATTCGGTCAAAAATACTAAAGGGATCGTTCAAGTATTACGTCAGCACATTTTTGTCTTTTTTAGACCCCCCCTCCCCCTTGTCAGCAAATGTCAGACCCCCCTCCCTACTTAATTACGTCAGCATATGTACGACAACCCCCATACATCGACGACGATGATTATAGTTTATCTTAATGGATTTCACGTGCCAATAACTGGTTCCACCACGGAACCACGCTATAGTTAAGCATCACATTCTGTGTGGAGTACCTATCTGTATATAGAGGTACATAGTTAATATTTTTTTCCGAATTTTATGCGAATTAGTTAAAAATAAATGAAGAATTTTGTTACACATTTTGAATTATTTTTTTACAAATTTTTATTATTTTTTTTTATTACTGCTGACGTCACCATGGTTCTAAGCCCCCCCCCCTCATCCCCCCTGTCAGCAAATGTCAACATACGACAGACCCCCTGCCTCCCCCCTAGACGCTTACGTAGTACTTGAACGCTCCCAAAATCAAAATGGCTCGAACGCTTTTGTTTATTTATTTATTTATTTTTTTTTTAACCATGCGAAACTAATAATTTAAACACCGTTTAGTGAAAAAGAGAATATAATCGTATAACGTTTTTCATTTCGTGTGTTTTTCTCGTATTTAAGACTATACAAAATCGACCTTATCAAGCGACCAAAGACGCGTTCCGTCGCGCTATAGAATAATATTATATAGGGTGTAGAGTGCGACGAGCAGTGCAATGCTGTATTGCAGTAAAATATTGTACGCGTGCGCGTGCGTGTGTGCGCGCCGAACGGCTCTCTCTTCCGGCGGGACAAACGGGCCGTGCCGGCGACGGCCAGCTGTACGGCAGGCAGCCGAAGGGACGGCGGACGGGACCACCCGTGCCCGCGCCTATTGGTCGACCGGCCACCACTCCCAATAGCCCCTATTGGTCGGCGGCCCACACGGTTACACGCGCGCTCCGTACGCACGGCGGCCGCGCGCACGGGCCGCACGGGACGGGACCCGAAACCGAAAACTCGCATCGCACGCACCGTATATTTTTACTCCGGACTTCACGCGGTACACCGTCGCACGTCGTTCGCACGGGGACACACCACGGGCCGGACACATTTTATTCGGATTCGGTAGAAAAACGGTTTGTACGCGTTTTTTTTTTTTTCGCGCGCGCCCCGAAAACGGTGGAGCCGCGGACGCACACTCGTGTGTTGATCGCGTCGAAGGAGCGACGCGAATGCTCTATAAAAGCCTGCCGTCAATTTAACCCGCGGGTGCCGGCCGCGTACGATTTTATTATTATTTTTTTTTTTTTTTTATTTTAAATTGCCCTTAAACGAAGTTCATTTAATATACCACACTACTGTATTCGGTCCTCGTCGTGTGTGGCGGCGCGTCCTAATTCAGCCCGTCGTCGTCGTCGTCGTCGTCGTCGTCGTCATCGTCGCTCCCAATTGTAGACAATCAACAGAAATTAACAGCGCCCCCCAACCACCTCCGTTCGAGGGGCCCCCCCGTCGCACGCCGCGGAGGCCAATTAAAAAAAACCACGCGCGATAACATTTCGTCCGAATCGATACGATAATTTTTCGACCGCGTACGACTTTTTTGTCCCGTCCGTCCGTCCGTCCGTCCGTCCGTATTCTCGAGCGCCCGACCGACCCGCCCGCCGTCGCGCCGACATGGACGACGGAGCGTACGACGAGTCGATGATGTTCAACGAGTACCACCAGAAACCCGGGTCGCCGGCGCACCACCAGCACCAGCCGCTCCTGGCGTTCCAACAGCCCGGCGACATGATGGGATACGCGCTGCCCGTGCCCGACCACATGGACATGCATCACCACCATCAGCTGCAGGACATGGACGTGCACCGGCACCACCACCACCACCACCACCACCACGGCGGTGGCGGCGGCGGCGGCGGCATCCAGGACCAAATGCAGCAGCAGCAAGACGGCAGGCAGATACAGATCGGCGATCCACAGGACTTGTTCCAGATGCCGGTCACGTCCGCCGCCCAGGTCATACAACCCGCGGACATCGTCAACGCCGTGGCCAACGGGCAGAAGCACAACATCAAACTGGAAATGGACGGCAACTCGCTGCCGGTGGCCGGTCAACAATCGTCAGGTACGTTTGCAGTTTGCATCGCGTGACGTTTACATTCATTCTCTTCGTCTCTGCCGTCGCCTGGGCTCGAAAAGTCAGGACTTTTTTTTTCTTTTTTTTTTTTTTTTTCTGTTTCTTAAGGACATTTATACGCCGAAGGATGTACGCAAATTCCAGAAAAAGTCTGCGGCTATTCGTTATTTTAGGAACGGCGAAATGTGATTTTGCATATAGTGCGCTATTTTCACTTGAACCGACCTTGCCTATACCTATAATACATGGTTTTGAGTCATTACTTACGTTCGTGTCGTGTTATTACAGGACTGCCAGCCGAACAACCGGTGCCCAAGAAGTCGAGTTCCAAGTCGAAAAACACGGATAACAACGGGACGAAAAAGAAAAAGACGAGGTAAGTGTCTGGAGCGCGCTCTCTACACTGTATCGTGTGGTGAATGACGATTAATATCTCCGTTGCCGTTTGCCGTTTAGGACCACGTTCACGTCCCATCAGTTAGAAGAGTTGGAACGGGCGTTCGAGAGAGCTCCATATCCCGACGTGTTCGCCAGAGAAGAATTGGCGTTGAACCTGAAGCTCAGCGAGTCGAGGGTTCAAGTGTGGTTCCAAAACCGGAGGGCCAAATGGCGGAAGAGGGAACCGCCCAGGAAAACCGTTTATCTGACGAATTCCGGTAAGCCAACGTGTTATTTTATTCAATCGAAATGTACCATTGCAATAATAATTTTATAGATTGGCAATCGAAAGAAAATTATGAGTTTTTCCAGTAATTTTCGAAAAATTCCTATTTTTATACATGTTAATAGAATATATTTTATTATCGAACTTTAGTCGTATATTCTGAATAACTCGATGAATCATAAGCCAAAGTTATGTTTGACTTTCATGTCTAAAAAAGCAGATATTATACCGAAATCAAAGTGGAGGGTTTTAAGGATTGAGACCCCCTCCAAAAATCAGAAAAATTAAATCATTTATAAAATTACTTTCTCGCAAGATTAAAACCAAAACAAAATAGAGAGATTACATAAGTACCTTTAATTTGTATATAATATATATTATATAAAATACGGGTGGCACTGACGTATCTATACTTTTAGTTAATAATAAATCATATGAATACATTATAAGTTTATGAATTTGTATACCTAAGAATAATGTTCAATTATTTTCTACGTTCGCCCCTGAAGGTAGAATTCAAATTTATTAATTTACATGTACAATTTTTCCACTCAATATCAATGTATTTATATGTTATAATAAATTTACAATTTATACCAAAATTATGACATAATATCCTATAATATTTATTAAATTTATATGATCGCAAACAAATTGTAGCAATACAACAAATTAATGTTGCGCCAAATAAGATTATTTGATCATTATTATAACTTATCAAATTGAATTGAAAGTATAAATCATAATCATTCGTCCACGATTCAAAAATGCAGTGTGTCTGGATGGTCAGCTCATCTCTAAAAAGTGTCCATTCTTTTTGAGTACCCGTGATGCATGTGGTGCAGGGCCGGCGCTAAAAAGTATATGTGAGGGGATCGTCGAAATAATTTTGCAGACCTATTTTCCCAAAAAAGGTAATAAGTAAAAAAAAAAAACTTTTTTTCTTCTAATTTTCCGAGTGAATCCTGGACCTACTGACTAATACTTGCCCAATGGCTTTAATTTTACTGCTAGATTTCCGCAAAAAAGTTAAATAAAAAAAAAAATACAAAAACCGGTCATACATTTTTTCACTAACTTGCGGACTAGACTTAATTTTCCAACTTATTTCCAGAGTGAGGGGTCGTCGCAAACCCCTAAGCCTCCTTTTCCGCCGGCCCTGATGTAGTGTATCATTGCTGTCAGATTCAAAATAATAATACAATAGTGTTATTTTTTTATTAGTTCCCACCGCCCCACAGTTATAATTTTATTATGATCCAATTAATAGAATTTATGCGTACAATAATACAGTTTGAAGATATTTATTATGTACCTTAGATATTTTTTTTTTATGGTCCAATTTATAATCTGAGTATTGTATTTAAAACACACTCAATTCATAACTTTACTTACCAGTATTCTTATTATTATTGTTTGTGGTTTAAATTTATATACAATATACTTTTTTTTTTGGGGGGGAGGGGGGATTGGAGAGCATGAAATAAAATACAATAAATATCAGTGGTGGATCGTGTGTAGGGGCGACGGGGCGATCGCCCACCCCTCTAAAATTATAGGAAATTGCTTATTAACAAGTTAGAAATTGATTTAAATATTAACAATTATTTATACTTACATTGTAATGCATTTTCAAAATATTATTATTAAAAGTAAAAATCGTTTTCCATTGTTATGAAAACACTATAAGGTAATCAGAGTTTAAAAATGTATGTAGGTAATAGCACGGTTAAAATAGGTACTTATTGTTCATTTGCGCGGTTATCGAGTAACGAACAGCGCTCGGCGATAGGGCGACACGTTGACAATCGCCCGTCGTCATAACTATACGATCAAAACACAAAAACCCATAAGAGGGGTAATTCGGTAATAATGCGGCCGTCGGAGCGATACGAATCTTCGCCCGACGTCGCACGTGGACTACGGAACGATACGGAATAATGTGTGTATAATATACAAGTGCATTTACCGTGTTCGTTGTTCGTGACGCGTGCACATTTCTATAATTTCGCTATTTCTTTATTTATACATTTAATTTATTCTTTTATTGTTGGTGTTTATTATATTATTACAATGTAGTAGATAAAAATTCAGTATCGTATTCGCAGAAAATTGAAATAATACAACTCGGAAGACCTGCATGTTTAGTGAAATGAAAAATGGACGCTTAAATTTTGAGTACAAAACGTATAAGTTCTGTTATTTTGTAATTTCCAGTTTTTGTAAAACGTATTTATATATTTATTTTTTTATATTTTGGTTTCATAAATACCTTTTCAATCGGTACATGATTATTATCGTATTGTATGCTTTTCCAAAATGAACAGTTTTTAATCGCCCACCCACTTTCAAAGGCGGCCACTGAATTAAATACATGTATTGCTATAATATGATATTATGTCATATTTCACACCGTGTTCTGACCTGGGTTTTATCGTCGACAGTGTTCCCGTCCGGATCACCAGGATCGTCGGTGAGCTCGACATCGTTCACCACACTGACGACGTTCGGCGGCAACGTGTCGCCGTCACTGGGCACGTGTTCACCGGTGACGCTGAGCGGCTCGGAGCCCTGGGGCTACGGCGCCGCCGGGTACGGTGATCTGGCGCACCTGAACCTACTCAACAACAACGGGACATCGCCGTTCGCGCAGAACGCGTTCCACAACAACAACTTCGGCACCCCGTACGCCACCCAGCCGCAGGACAGCCCGGGCCTGTTCTCGGCCAGCATGCAGTGCCTGGCCCGGCAGGACATGATGGGCCCGCTGGACCAGTCGCCGCCCGACCGTGACTACCACAACCATCAGCTCAACAAACACGTGGTCGACTCGTACGTGATGAGCCAGGACATGGCGGGATTGTTGCAGCCGGACGCCGAGTGCGATATCGTCGACACCATGGGATACGAGGTCGAACAGCCACAGCAACAACAGCATCAACAACAACAACAACAACAACAACAACAGCAGCAACAACAACAGCAACAACAATCACAACAACAACTGCAGCAGCACCAAAGGGACGACGACAGAGAAGAAGTGACGGCGGTGAAAATCGAACCGCCTTTCACGCCACTGCCCCCGTTTACCAACTGACACAGGAGGTTTCAGTTTGACACGTACGAGTATCAAACTGAATTCGAATGAATCCCGATAGAAATTATTGTTTTTTTTTTTTTTTTTTTTTTCTATCGGATAACTCGTAAACATAATATTTCATCTCACGAAAAAGCTTATGTAAATTAATTTTTTCATTTTGAATTTTGAGATTTTTTGGGGAAAACGAAAGACGTTATTTTTATTTTTTTTTTTGCTTATTTCATTTTTTTTTTTTTTTTCTAATGTAATTTAGGAGTAATAAGTTGCTAATAATGTTTGCTCCTGTCTTCAATACCGCTCTCCCTCCCCAATTAGACATCCTGGTACCGCGCCTGCGTCACGCGGTGTAGATACATTGTAAATAATCTTCAGATAAACTATGTTTTATCCGAAAATATTGAATCGAGTCCCATTATTATTTCCGCATGATTGTTGGAGACAATATTTCAAAACTTATTGGTTAGTATCAGAGTATTGGGTGTAGAAACTTTAAAAGTGATTTCAAAAATGCAAACTGTCTAATATCTCCAAAATATCATTATCTGTATGACAGTGTAGTCATATATCTTTTTACATATATTTTGATATTTTATTTCGATTTTGTTATGTAGATATACACTAAATTATATATCTAGTAAACCATTAGAGTAGTACCTATCAACAAGAATTTTGAGGTTTCAGTGAACTCTGAATTGAATCAAAAAACCAAAATCCAAAACACCCCAAGTTGAAACAAAAACAAATACATTTTTTTTAAACAAATTTTTTAAAACATTGATTGGAACACAATTCAATATTATCCAATTTTATCGCATGGATAAATTTTGTCATAAATATTGTATAAAATATGAAGTGTATTGAATGTACAAAAACCATGAACGTAAGTCGTACATGTTTAAATGTGATTAGATATATTTTTAAGCAAACAAATACTCTGTGTGCCATCATCACGTGGTAGAAATGAAACTTTTTGAGGCGTGCGGGTCAATTGAAGAAATTAACCAATAAGACATTTTATCCATCAGCTATTCGACTAGGTATCGTTTCTATATTATAATAACACACTTTTCGAACACTGCTAGATCCGAATCACTCCTAATATCCACCGGTGAGGCCTAAGGGAGTAAAGCACTTAAAAAAAATCTGTATAACTTTACGGGCTTACGAGACGACTAAGATTGTAATCCGAAATTATGTAAATAATTAAATTTAAATTATTTATTCCTAATTATTCGTATGTGTGTAGAAGTAAAGTATTTTAAGTATTTATACAATGTTAAACTGGACCGCTGTATTATTCATGCAACCGTGTTCGGCATTACCCTACTTGTCCAAGAAAAAAAACATATTTTTGTATAGATAAAATTAGATATTATTAAAACTATTCATTATATACATTTTGCTCGAAACAAACCGTTTCATATAAGTATATGTAGATAGGTATTATAAGGGATTAGTTATTATAAGGTATTAATTAATAAATGATATGTAATATTAATGTCTTAATAAATATATTATACTAAGACATTAAATACGACAAAATTACATAACTCTTCCATACGAAAATATTAGATGTACATAAATCTAGATAATATTATGTTGTATGTGTATTGTTGACAACAATTTGTTTTATTTTTATAGCTAATCAATCGAACCGTGATTATTCAAAAACTCGTGTATTCTATATGTGCCTTATTATAATAGTTTAAGTATATAATATTAATCGATAACGTACACCGTATGTATACGGTTAAGAACCTAAGTATTTATATATATATAAGTATATTAAAAGAACTTGTAACAATAATATTATGTATAATGTATATATATAATAAAATAATGTATTTTTTTATTTTTATGAGAATCAACGATTATACTTAATACGGCCTAGACGATATCCAATATCTGTCCAACAATATCCCTCACCATTTTGTATTGGAATTCGGAGTAGGTTTATAAAGATATGAAAATACAAAAAAAGAAAAAAGAAAAAAAAAAAAAAAAAAAAGTACAAATATGTTAAAAATAAAATCCTATAGAACTGTAGTTTTCTGTAAAATATTATTTTTGGAAAATTTTAAAACATGATTTTGTAATCTTTCAATAAGGTAATTTTTCGAAAAATGCAAGACTTTCATTTTCCTCCTGTATTTCAATCTATTATTATTGTATTATAATATTATAATTATAATTATATTTTTATATGACAAAACATTATTTTTTTATTATTGAAATTAAACCTTTGAATGTTTTAATAAAAATCAAATAAATAAAAGAATTTAATATTAAAAGTTAAGTCTACTTTCAATGTGTTTAACGATAAAATATACACTGTAAAATAAAAACGCTTGAAAAATTATGATTAGTCATCACCACTGTTATCGTGTAATATAACTTTGTGGTTAATATATATTATTTTAAATTGAAACCTCTCCCTCGCAAATAAGATGAAAACAATGTTATTCTATGATATATTCTACGATATAGTAATTCTATTGCCTAAATATTTGATATAGGTACATTTTTCGACATTTATTAAAATTAGTACAATTATACAATCTATACTACTTTATATTTTTAAAGTGGTAATAGGTTTTGTGTGGTAGGTATTCAATTATACTTTATGAACAATCAAAATAAAAATTCTAATTTAATCCAATAGTAGGTACTTAGATTTCTTAAAAATATATGAGAAACTGAGAAATTAATAAAAAAAATGTATAATGTATTGCGCGTGTAAAAATGTTAAAAAAATGTTTTCATACATCAAACAGTATTATTTTGGATTCTGAGGAGTACTTTGATTTTTTTTTTTTTTTTTGTATTCATTTACAGTTACAGCTCCACTTAAGACTTTACATCAAAAGAAACGATTTGTCATTGCTTCCAAATTCAATAGATCCGGCTATAGGTACTATAGGTAAAAAAAAAAAAAAAAAATGAAATGTTTCGTCTCAATAAGAAAAAAATCGATGTTCCGTCATATGTTTTATATGTTAAAATCAGTTCAGCTACTACTAGTGTTTAGTTCACTATAGTCACACCACTTCAACAGACGATAACACGCCCAGCTCCAACCTCAGTAGATAACTGTGGTACATATTATACATATTATACGTGGTATATGCCGAGCACCTAATATAATAATTTATAATCAGTATATAGGCAAATATCTATATAAAACTGTTTATCTTTAATCTGATCTAGATAAATTTCAATTTATTTATCTTTATCTGAATCTAGATAAAAAAAAAATATAGTTATCTAAACGTACTTATTTAGATAACTTATTAATGTATCTTGAAAAAAAAAAATTTTAAACATTTGAAGACAAAATTTTTTTGACAATAAACAATCATTTTTCATGTAGTATAACAGTCAACATAGACAGTTTGTAAAATGGGGAGAGAAATTTTATTTTTTATTTTGTCTCAATTTTATAATGCTTATGTATTAAATATACATTTTTGCAAGAAATATTTATTTATTTACTTAAATTTGTTTATTTCTATACATTTTATTTAATAATAATTATAATTTTTACATTACAATTTATTGATATTTATACACACATAACAATTATTAATATATTAATACATCTGGAGTTTAAGATATATTAGTTCATCATCACTAATATTAATTTAAAACATGGTAACTGATATATATATATATATATATATGAGTTATATAACTATTAATCAAAATTTAATAGAATTGTGTGAAAACGTAACCGTTATTTATAAATTCAAATAAAGCATAAAATGACTTTGGTCTAATAATAAACACTGCTGGAAACCTGTATAGAAGATATTAATTTAATAAGAATTTAGTAAATAGTAGCTATAGGCATCAAACCAAAAATTCTGTCCACTATCATGACTATATTAATTGGTATTAATGCTATAATTAACTCTTAATATTTTTAATAACCAACAAATTATCAAGTTTGTCGGTACATATTCCTTGATATAGATTTTTAATATTAAAAAATAATATGTGAACAAATACTCTATTGCTATAACCTGATGTTTATTCTTGTGTTGATAAGCTCAAATAGTGAAGTTTTTATTTCACCAAAAAATTAACATAATTTTCAAATTAGACTTTACCATTGTGATGTTTAAGCTTAAAAGAGCTTCAGAAGCCCAATTTTTTATTGAAATTTCGCCCCTATAGTATCCTATTTCCTACTTAAATCGTTTACGTGTAAATACTTTTAAAGCACTCTTTTTACATGAAAAAATTATAACATGCATATCAAATGTAGTTTTATGTAGACATAAGAAAATATTTTTCAAATATAGTTAAAATCACAAAAAATTAAAATTGTATCAAGTATTTAAGTCTTAAAGTTATAATAAAATTTTATCAAAAAACAAATTTATATTTTGGAAAATCAGAAGAAAACAATTTAGAATTGTATGCAGGCTTCACGAGTTATGTGCACCTGATCCAACACAAACCCTTAACCCAGCCATACTCAACCTTTTTTTTTACTTGGGCCACATACATATTTTTGTTACGATCGCGGGCCACAACAGTAATTAAGGGGATTGTGGTATTTTGTGGGAATTGTGATAATTTAGAAAAGATAAAAATAAAACAATTAAAATACATTTATATTATATTTAGGTAATATTATATGATTTATTGAAAAATTTAAGTATGAAATAATGTACAATAATTAAAAATGATTTTTATTAGTAATTTAAATATAATATAACATAAATTAGTGAGATTTTCGAATTGAGCCAATTCTTTCACTATTTTTGACAAAAATCAGGTTTATAATTCCTACATGCTATAATATACTCTCAATAAATCGTCAAAGTGAGAATCAATAATGCGATTCCTATATACATTTTTCGCATATTTAATTTTGAAATATGATGATTCACAAAGATACATTGATGTTAATAAGGTTAGCAACAAGGGGGCACATTTTTGTACAATTTTATATTTTTCAGGCATTAAATTCCAAAATTCAATGTATTCTTTTTGTTCTCTCTTTTCTTTAAAAATAACTTCTAAATTTATATCATTTTTTAGTTCTATAAATTCACCAAGTAGCTTTGCATAGTCATATCCTAATAGTTATGTAACATTTGTTGTTTCTAAGTGCCAAGGATTTTCTATAAGCAAAAGACAATTCTTAATACTTCGTAAATCCTGAAATCTTCTATTAAATTCTTTGAATAAGGCATCTAAATGGTTTGAAATTATTGTATAGGTTGCTTGAGAAATATCTATATCATCTTGTTTAGCTTTTGCTAATATTGGGAAATTATGAAATATTTGGTTCTGTATTTCTTTGTAATAGATTTTTAGTTTTTCTTCAAAAGCGAAAACTTCTGCGAAATAATTTTATTTTCACCCTGTAATCCTCGGTTAAGCTCATTAAGTTTTTCTGTAATATCACAAATATAAGCTAAAAGACACCACCATTCATCATTTTCAAGTTCATTATAAGCTTTATTATTTTGTTGCAAAAAATAAATTATTTTTAATCATAAAAAAAAACCTTTCGAGTACTTCTCCTCTACTTGACCAACGTACCAAAGTATGTAAAAGAACATCACTATAATTACAGTTAATTTCTTCCAAAATACTTTTAAATTGTCTGTGGTTCAGTTCTTTTGCTCGAATATGATTTACTATTTTTATGACGTTTTTCATTACGGAATCTACTACTGAAATAGAGGCGCGTGCTGCTACGTTTTCTTGGTGAATAATACAATGAAATGATAAGAGATTTGTTAAATTATATATTTTTTTTTAATAGGGAAATAAATAGGGAAAACCGCATTGTAAACATTATACGAGTAATTATTTTAATTATTATAAGCAATACCTATTTTTTCAATATTTTTACTTTTTTCCACAGACTCTATAATTTATTTATTTTTTTGGACCACAAAAAAAAGCTTCGAGGGCCGCAGGTTGAGTATGTCTGCCTTAACCTAACCAAATAACTCGATATGCATAAATGGCAGAGACCTCCTAATCCACACCTGCTCCCTAGCATTTACTAGATATAATAAATAATACTAGATTACAATGCTACACTTTCTGTATTTACATAATTTAAATTGAATTTATCTTTATCTTTATCTAGGTAAAATTTAGTATGGTTTTCTTTATCTTAATAATATATGATTTTTTTTGTTATCTGATCCCAACACTGTTAATATATTATAATACCTGTAACAAAATTATCTATTTTACTCTTGTTTTCCAACATATTACATAACATTTTAAATAAGACGCATAACGTAGATTCAAAAGTTATACAAAATATGACAAATGAGATTATTTACTGTGGACAAACATAGAGATTTTTAGTTTTTTAGTTTTTTTTAAAAAATTAGAAAATTTGGAAATTTGACGTTTTTCAATCACAAATTTTAGATGTTTAAATATACTTATCAAACAAAATCTCTATACTCAGTCGAAGTGTAAATTCTCACCTTTTATTTAGTGTAATTATTTCTTTTTTATGATAATTTTCGATCAAACTGTTAACAGAAATCCACAATAATTTTTGAACGAATGTCGTGATTACACAACAATAAAAAGTGTTTCAGATGAATGAGACTATTTTTAGATTACTTTTAAAACGTTTTTAAAAATGTTCAATTGTTAAATTTTCATTATTCAAAAAACTTCTTAAAAATCGCCTACATAGGACCCTTTAAAATAGATGATATTGTGTCCTCTTAATTATATAAGCGATTGTTTGTCATACAATCTTCAACGTTCAACCAAAATAAATTATTATTCTGTTTCAACACACTCAAAATACTTGTAATCGTAATTTTACACCTATGATAATAAAATCGAGTGAAGTATTTACCGAATTATCTTATGTATACTATTTGAATAATGTAATCTATTAATTGTCAATAAGTCTCAGCCCACCTACTATTTAGTGTAAAGTGATCAATTTTATGCTCAACTGTAAATTAAAACTTATATTATATACAATTTCTTGTAGGTTTTAATTTGTTTTTTTTTTTTAACATGGAAAAGTACAAATATTTTGAAACAATATTATTCGGGTTCTTAATACTAAAAGGTAAGTGAAACATATAATAAATGTCAACATACTTGAAATATATAATATATTTCTATAAATCTAAAATATTTAAAGTATGATTTTAATTAAAGTTAATTAAATATTTTTATATTTTATTTTATGTTATGCACACTCTTCGCACAAGATAAAAACAGTATTACTTACGATAAAACATAGAACAATTAATATAATTTAAAATGTTTAACATATATTTTATTGTTTAAAAAAAATTATAAGTAGGTATACTTATATTATTATGTTTACAGAAAACTACAATTTTTATTTATCACAAATTTATTTGTATTCTTTTGTTTTATTAAAGTTGAGATATTATTATTGTTTATGCATTTTCTGTAAGTCCTATGTAATGGTAAACAAGCAATAAATAAGTTTCATACATGAATAGTTCAAAAATCTAGAATATCGAATTTAAATTTTGAATATTTTAATTTTTTTTTACATTTTTAGTTTTAAATATACAGTTTTTTGTCTTATAATGTAATTTTCTTCAATATTTTTTGCAAGTTGAATTTGTTTATATTATGGGATAATTTTGTATACAATTGATATCGCCTGCTAAAAATATATTGTCATTCAAGCTTAATCCCACATTCCCACATAAATAATTAAAATAAATATAAGTTATAAATAAAAAAAAATTTATTTTCTAAGGTATTTTTTGACACTTTTTAAATCATAAATATCGAATATCCTATTTCTAATAATACTATTAAATTATATGAAAATAATAAATATAACAATAAATACCAGTACGTACAATGTACATACTGGTATTATATAAAATACATAAAGCAAATTATATTTAATCCATCTTGAATTTAAAATGTTCTCGTTTTGAAAGCCGTATTGACTGCTATTTCACCTTATTTTTTTTTTTTTTTTTTTTTTTTTTTTTTTTTTTTTTTTTATTTGAGTTAAATATCGCATTATTTAAGGTATAATTAAGTGCACTGTCAAGAAAAGTATAATCGTCCTAAATCATAATTTAATCAAAGTGACAACTATAATAAGTTTTTAAGTTTTTTAATGATAGAAACTATATATTTATATATATATATTTATAAATATTTCGTATTAATGTATTATAATTGTGATGTTTTAAATTGACATTACACAATTATTAAATAACATTACTCTTTATTGAATGAATTCTACATTGTTACATGCATGTGATTCTATAACGAAAAAAGACATCTTAAATCGATAGACAAAAAAAAATCAACTAACATAACCTTACATTTTACAGGTTATCCACTACAATAATATAATCCCCTCTTTGCATCGTAAGCATTGTGGAATATCATCATAATATTATATTATATTCAATTTGAATTTATTTAATAGATACATAATAATTTATAATATATTCATGTATCCTCAAATATACCTAATCACTAAATACGTAGGTAACTAGGTAAATAAAAATATATAATGTATATGTGTATAAATTGAAAATGATACGTATATAAATATATATCGTTGTTGATGGGAACAAATTTCCTATGTGCAAAATTTATAAAAACTAAGGTTTTGGAATCCCTGAATTTATAAAATAAAACTTTAACATAAATAAATCTCTTATGCACTATCATTCTTTTATAATTAATTAAAATTAATATATAATATAGAACCTCCTATATATTGTGTCGTTTTTTTTAAATACCTCTTATGTGATTAAAATATAACTAGCATTTATGTTAACATTAACAAAACCTTGAAAACTTGAAAATCTCTGAATGTAGTTGAAGACATGTGTGAAGGGTCGAGTACAAAAGTATGTGTAGATAATCTGAAGATTTTAGTGTCAGAGTAGGAGTGTAAGAAGTTCGGCTTTGAGTTCTTGCTTATTTGCCTTGGTAAAAGGCATACAGGACTTGAAGACTAAAAGAAAGCTCTTAAATGTAAAGGATTAATATAAGTAAGAGTACAGATTATGATTTTAGAAAACACTATAAAACTCTATACAAAATAGAAAAATTGAGGATAATAGCTTCGAGGAAGATATGAAACAAAATATTAAGTATGGATTAATGAAGTTGAGAAAAGTGTTTAGTATTCTGTGTGATAAAAGTATCCTAATTATTCTAAAGTTATATTTTATGAGACAGTGCTGCAGAAACCTGCAATAATGTACAGATCAAAATTTTGGGCAGTATATAGGAAAATGTATACAAAAAATGAGTGTAGTAGAGATGAGGATGTTAAGATGGATGAGTGGAATGACTAGGGAAGACAAAACAATAAATTAGTATATAAAAGGTAGTATAGAAGTGGCTCGATAATATTCAAAATGCGAGAAAAAAGATTGATATGGCTCAGGCATGTTTAGGAGACAACAGTAAGATTAGTAAAGAAAATACACGTAGAAGGTTCTGGAAGAAGAAAACTAAAAATAAGGGGTTGGATGTGATAAAGTGATATAAAGAGGACTGGTGTAAGTGAAGATAATGTGGGGGTTTGAGTTAGATGGAAGTTGAGGATTAGAGTGGCCGGTACCAAATAGTTGGAAAGGAAGGCGAAAGAAAAGAATAAGAAGATTAATGAAACTATTGTAGAAAATAAATGACATTGAAAAATTATTAAAATACAATTTTAAAATTATTTCTTTTAACTAATTTCTTTTCCAAATTGTTATTATAAATGAAAATGAAAATATTTTAGAATTTTCCTAATTACATAAAAAAATGTACTTATATTTACATAAATATAATTATAAATTTTTTACAAACTAACGTTTATCCACATGAAGACTTTTTGGAGTCGGTATAACGGACGATTGTGCAGCCCTAAGACTCGTACAGTATAATATTTTATCATTTGTAAATTATATCGTTCTCTGTCAATAATCAATAATCAATATATGACATTGTTATTTTAGAATCAAGTACAACCCCTATAGAAAATTTAAATATATGTTCACCGTCTTTGCGGGCGCAAAATGAACAATTTCCTCACGTTGTGAGTATTTCGATTTTCGTTTCAACGGGCATTGAGACGTGTTATATATAATTTTATTTCCTGTCATTAAAGGTGTCTATCAAAACAAATTCCACGGGAGAAATGTTATGTCAAGGCACATTGGTCGATGTGAAATGGGTATTAACGTCTGAAAATTGCATAAAGTACATTAATTATAGTTATTATAAGTAGGCATATATTATTAACTTTGATTTTCGTTTTCAGTAATAATAACCAAATTCCATTGAACGATGTTGATCTCGTGATTGGAGATAATGCGCCAGAAATCATTCGGAAACCAAAGAAAGTGGTCGTAGAAAACGGTGTAACATTGATTGAGGTAAACAAGTGTAAGATGACAATAATTTTCAACATAAATACATTTCTTTGCTCTATGTAATTGTCGAAATTCACAACAGATGGATAAGCCCATAATTGTTACGGGTGCGGTAGCACCAATCGAATTAGCAACCGAAGATCTATCAGAAAATACAAAATGCGTTGTAAACAGTTTTCAAAAACACTCCAACAATGATTTAACACTTGTGTATTGGAATACAGTCAATGTATCCAAAATCGAGTGGTATAATAATAATGAATGGTATATTTTAAAAGATACATTTTGTCATGAAAAAATATGGTCTTCACAGCATGTAAGTTTTCACAATGTCTTTGAATAATGAATAGTATGATGAAATGAATAGGTATAAATAATATTTGTGCACGTAAATTGTTAGTGATTACATTTTCATCGAGTAGGAAATTAAAAGGCCAAGTTTCCTCTAGTGTTCATTTATTATTACGTTTAATATTGTAGTTATATAAAAAATTTACTTTTAATATTCGATTTAGAATAATATCAAGTCTAAAATTATATAATTTTTGGGTTAGCACACCGAAAATGGAGAAAAAAATATAAATATTTTTTGGTTTGATGAACGCAAGTCATTTTGATACCATTTATCTAATAATAAAGTTCAAATAGGTTTACCAACTTGGTAGATACAATCTAAGTCCTATACTAATAGTATTAATAGAAGTATAAGATCTTAGTCTTAATTTATGATTAGGTATAGAAGAAGTATTATAGAGGTACTACCTAGTCAGAACAAATTTTAAATCGTCAAAATTCGTTAAATTTTAATACTGTAGGTATTAATTTATTCTTGAAAAATTAAAAATTGATATAATAAATAATAGCATATTATTTAGTAACATAAAAGTTTTTTATAAAACAATTTGGCATAGGTACATTTTAAAGTTTAAATTATTTTTCTGATTTTTGAAAAACTAGACATTTCTAACTGATATTAATGTCCAAACATCAAAGATTTTCCTCTGATAATAGTACAAACGGGATAAAACAATTCATTTAAAATATTTAGATACTTATTCCATTGGTTTAAAAGTTATTTTAACCACAACTGTTCTTTTTATAGATTATTGATAATGGCTCTCCGTTGATCTGTAATTATCATCTATATGGGATTTACTCGATCGATAAACCAATGACATTCAATAACATTTTTAACTACAAAGAATGGATCCAAAATGTAATCCAAATCAATCTAACAACTTCGGAAGCCGAGAGAATGGGTAAATTAGCGCACGTAGCTACCTTTCTTTGAATTACGATTGCGCCCATAAACGTTAACCTATTCTATATACGATGTTACCAAATTGATAATTTTAATTGTATACTTAAAAATTTACATTTATTATAAAAATCGCAGTCCGAATTTTTCTTCGTGTTTGGGCATACTTTTAATGGTAGATAGTTATATACGAATTGATATCAACAAACTCTAATATCTTTAAGGGGTCTCGATACTTTGTTTTTTCTATCCGTTTTTTACTCTTTACTAACTACATTACTCCAATACAATGTGTGATTCTGTAAACATTTTTAAAACGTAGGTATATAAATTCTTCATTACTATTATTACAGGTCGAGTCAGTTGTACCTACTAAAAAAATAATGTTCGTACCTAACTACCTATATCTTCTAACTTTTAAATAGGTACTATCAAAAATGGATTATAAGATCATATCTATATGAACGATACACACATACATTCATCCGTATTATTTCTAAAAACAAAATGAAATTACAAATATTTTTTGAAAAATTGATTGTTTAGGTTTTCCACAAAGCCCTTGCAAACTATATCAGAATGTAGTTTTTATTTACTATGTTCCTAAAAACTATAATTTTAAGTTTTAAAACTTCAACACTTTTTTACGAAATTATAACTCTATATAATATTACAGTCGGACAACATTGCGACGTTTCTTTACGCGTAATCGTATACGTTGTCTGTCTATCTATGTTGTCCTTATTGTCTCGTCGGAAAATGGACAATTATATTGAATTTTTTTTATAAAAAAAAAAAAGAGGTAAATCATGCGCAATCGTAGTTTACCAACAAAAATGTATGTACTAATTAATTATTTTTCAGCTGATATGAATATAAATGTAACGGAAGACACGGACACAACGGAATCCGATGATCCAACGTCGGCAGATACGGAAGAAACGCCACTGTACTCTGCTCCAACACCTACGCCCACTCCATCGTACACCCAAAAACCAAGAAAGGACACAACTGAACTTGTGACATCTACTTTTGTCAGTAACACAACGGAAGACACGGACACAACGGAATCCGATGATCCAACGTCGGCAGATACGGAAGAAACGCCGATTTATTATAGGCAGACATCTCCAACCATTGGGAAAAAAAATAATGGCATAACAGAACCTTCAGATAGACCTACTTCCGTTCCGAATAATATTTTCGAGACGGAAGACGGTACTGAAACTGAATCCGATGATCCATTTTCGAATCCAGACCACGATTACGAAATATCCATATCCACGCCGACGCCATCGTTTTCAACCGCAGAAATATCGACTTCAAATCCGAACACTTCGACGGACAGCACTATAGACATAAACGATACAGACGAAACGGAAGACGGTGAGTTTTCAATGAAAACCACTTCGGTAGTTACCTCCACAGTTGCAATTGCGAGCACCATAACTTCGACGGTAGAAAAATCAA
This sequence comes from Pemphigus obesinymphae, assembly GCA_025469235.1. NCBI lineage: Eukaryota > Metazoa > Arthropoda > Insecta > Hemiptera > Aphididae > Pemphigus > Pemphigus obesinymphae. The sequence goes on along the minus strand of JAIPRL010001202.1, from coordinate 70,767 downwards.
CTTCGGAGGTTACTACCGGAAACACGGACGAAACGGACGAAACGGAAGACGGTCAATTCTCAGGGCTACCAAGTTCTACGGATAACGGTGTTACCTGCAACGAATGGAACGAATTAATGGAAACAGAGGATGTGTTGCCCATTGATAACATTCCAACTTCCATCGCTGATTCAAATACTATTTCTCCTGCTACGTCCACGAGTGAATCTACTTCTATGTCCACTTCGACTGCTATTACAACGACTCCTGATTATACTTCTACTTCAACTACTACTTCAACTACTACTACAACAACCGTTGCTCCTCCTACTTATACTTCGACTATTACTACAACAACTGATATTCCTGACACTACTCTTCCTTCCGTAAAGACTACTACAGCAAACGCTATCGACAAAGAAGCTACAAAACCGTCTGGTTCCCAAACAGTATCGTTTAGTACATATCTGATAACAGTTTTGTGTTGTATTGTGTACTATATTAATTTGTAATATATTATATAATAATATGATGTATGGGTACCACACCTGACACCTGCTAATATGTCACATTATTAAATAGATATTTTATTTATAAAATTTTAAATAATGAACGAATTTCAAATTAATTAGTGAACATAATATGATTTTTCGAACGAATAATAAAATATAAAATATATGATGAGTTCAATATAAGATACCTATCTACTCGTATATGCGCTGCGTAACTGCATATAACATGATCATTATAATCAATAATGGTTTTACAATAATTTAAAGTTATAATAATTAATTTTGTAATATTATATAATAATTAAACTAAATATCGAACCCTAACTTTGATAAACCTTACGAATATTATAATATTACATTTAATATAAGTAGGTATTAAGTAATTAAGTAGGTATGCATATTATACTATACATAATTATAATGCATTACTATAATACATAATAGTATGTACCTAAACCTAAAATGTACATATTAACCATTGAAATTAAATCGATTAAATAAAGACAAATTTATAACGTATTTTATTTAGGTACTACTTCTACTCCATTTGTAAATAGCTGGTTGATATTGACATTAAAAATATATTTTTTTTTAGATGTCTGAATCACAGAATACGAAATTAAATAACTAATTCTGAGGCTGGTGGATAATTCAAAATAAAATATAATTATAACCTGTGAATATATAATAAAATAGGTAATATAGTAGGTACCTATTATAATTTAGGTATACATTTCAAAAATCTTCAAGTAGTTCTCATAATTTATTAGTCTGTATTTTAGATTCTGAGCGTATAGCGATACCCACCACCTATTGGTTTTACAATTATGTGTTTTTTTTTTTTTTTTTTAATATTTATTTTATATAATATATATAAACACTTTTTCGGGGAGAAGAAGTAAAGTAAGAATTTTCCGGTATAGGGGTTATCAATAGTAAAGTCGTTCTAGTTGGCGCTTTATACGGGTCATTTTTGATTTTCGAAGTAGTTTTCAAGAGCGTAAAGAAAAACTATATAAACCTTTTAAACGGAAATATTAGAAAATTCGTTATAAATTAGAAACAACAAATAAACTTGTCGTGGTTACCGACTATATAGGTGATAATAATATATATAAAATATATTTTATAACTACCGAAAAAGTCCAAAAATTATTATATATATAATTATATATTTGAAAATTAAAATGCCAAAAACCTGAAATTTACATCAAATACCTATTTACTATAACGTCGTATTTTCTATTAGCATTTATGTGCTAATATAGTAGGTAATAGTCACATTATAATATATCTATACAGGCGAGGTTCGCTCAGAATCGCTTTATCGAAAGAAATGATTTATTATTGCATTCAAACTCAATATATCCAACACCAATATCCTACCCAACGAGCAAAGTTCTTCTACACCCTATACGGACCGGTTTTTTTTTTTACTATATTATTCTACTGTCATTTTGTATAGGTAGGGGAGACAGAGGCAAATCGACGACCTTAAGGTTTCAACAACTGTCCTACTATAACCAGTGGATAAAAACACTTGAAATTTTACACATATATTCTTTGGTATACTATGAATAATTGGTAAATTTTTATTTTCTTAATATTTGGTAATTTTTCATTTATTCATAATCTAAGTAGATTAGCCAATTTCGTCAACTTGCCCCGGCTCCGGGGCA
>JAIPRL010001202.1:0-68497 GCA_025469235.1 Pemphigus obesinymphae | reverse complement strand
AACATTTAAAATTTAGTTAATTAGAATAAATCAAAGTATTTAATAAACTTTTTCGTTATGAATTCAATAATATTAGGTCCAGAAATATAAAAAAATACAAATTTATAATATACAACAAAAATATAAACTTGTTGATTGTTAACATTGTGTATAAAAGCATTAAAAAAGTAAAATAAAATAATATATATTAAGAATGTTTGTCGTTACCCAATATATTGGATTTCAAGCTTGTGGGGATTTTTTTTTGCGTATTTTTACCCTTTTCTTTTATCATAAAATTGATAATCTTAAAAATTATTCTACTGTCAACCACGATTCCAATTAAGTTAAAATCTCAATTTGATAATATTGGACTTAGTACAATTGTGTTATTAGGTATCAATATATACATTACACTTAATATTATACCTAATTTATATAATTAGGTGGTTACCTCTCAATGAAAAATGTAATCGTTTCCCTCCTACATACTTAGCAACTACACTATTGTATGTATGGTATATCAAACTGTTAGAATGTTAAGCTACTTAATTTACTGCTGCACTTACATCATTTAATACGCCACAATTTGGCAGTTCTGGGATTAAATTATTTTCAATATTTTTTGTTCCTGTACAAAAATATCTAAAAATTAGCATAATAGCATTAGTAATTATACAAAAATTATAGTCAAATATATTTTTCATACTTATCACTTTATCATGAATTCCAAATTATTATATAAATATTATGTCTAGATAATTTTTACGTTGTTGCAACGTTGTCCAAGAAATAATTTCACAATATTTTAAAATTATGTTTTTTTATATTGTCTTGAATATGATTAAAACATATATCTGAAATATTTAAGTACATATGTTTTCATATCACAAATTAATGTCCTAATATATTCATATCATGTTTTTTCAAATATGGTATGAACATATTTTTAACACATTTCTGAAATATTAAATTTACAATATTTGTATGTTCTAATCTGGTTGGTATGGATTTTCCTTATTGTTTACCCAATAATGACTTTACCTTCCTGATAATCTTTTACCAGAAAATAAGTATATATAAACATGATGGTTAGATCGAGTTTTTGGTCAATAAGGTGTTCATAGATATGAGAAAAATAATAAAAATAAAAATTATAAACTAAATAAATATTTGAATTATATTAGTAACTAATTAAATAAAAAGTAGACTGTGTATTATTACTTTGCATACAAAAAATTAGATTAAACTAGATTTATATTTATTAAAAATGTTATGTATTCAATTAATAATTGAATTACCTGATCATAATTGTATTTTGGTGTTTCACTTATTTTGAAATTAAAATGTTTTAAACGATTTTTCTTTTTTGGAATGCTACTTATATACCGTTTAGTTTTATTTCCAAAATTAAAGTTTTTATTCAATTTAAAAATTAAATTGCAATAAAATAATATAAAATTCAAAATGACAACTTTATTTGTCGAATAATTCAAATTGAATGAGCTCCGAAGATTCGTATTGATTTGCGATAATGATATTTTATCATAGTTTCTAAAAGCTTTTTAAGACTAGGTACAATGATATTTAATATTTTGTTATTTTAAAACATTTATAAATAAAATATGTTGGCCATTTCTTTGAATTCGTCATTCATTTTTGTAGATCTATCTCATCCTGTTATTACTAATAATACCTACCTACCTATATAATATTATAATCAGTGTTGAATATAGGTATATAAATTATAAAGGGGGGGGGGTCGTCGGCTACTTGTAATTTAATTTATCCCCTGGTAAATGCTACGATTATCAAAGTATTCTTGAAATAGCATGTATACAATCGACACCACCAGGGGAGTATTGGCGAGTAAAAAAAAAGCGTTCATCCCAAAAAAAAAGGTTCTGATTATAATCAATTTTACCAAATGTAAAATATATATTGTATATCAAATTAGGTATAATTCATCATATTTTATTTTTTATTAATCTGTATTCTGTATTAATTGTCTTAGGTAGTTATGAACGACTATTCAGTATATTATAAATCATTAGGTAGTAAGGATTTAACAACAAATACCGGAAAATAATAATCTGAATGGACTATATGGTTTACCGGAGGATATACAAATATATTATATATATATATATATATAGATATACCTTTACCTATATTATATAATTATATATATATATATATATATATATATATAGATATAGAAATTAACATGTTGTAAAATTTGGTGACCGCGAACGTTAGCTAGCGCCTAGTGATGGCGCGGTAGATCGCTTTCTGCGAATATAAATCTATATATTATTAGGTAGGTGATGGGTACCATGCGTATTATATTATAAGTAATCCTATATAGGTAGGTACCAAAGACCTGCATGGGCTGGCCCGGCACGGTCTGGCCCTCAAAAAGCCCGGCCCTTACTGAAATTAAACCGGGCCGGGCCTTAGAAAAAAATAAAGGACCCGAGCGGGCTTTTTTAAAGTCTTAGAATTTTGTTTGGAATGGGACTGAGCTTTTTTTTGTACAATTTGTTGGGTGGGATTAAGAAAAAAATCCTTGAACCAGACTTATATTAGGTAGGTATAAAATAAAATATAATTATAACAAAGTCCACAGTTCGACGCTTGTACAATTAAATCTATTTATACATCATTATATCAATAACAGTCACTATCATAATATTATATGGATAGCATTATTATTTTTCACAGGAAGTACCAAAATAAAATAAAAATGTTAATTTGGAATATTTATTGAAAATTCGTCCGATTACAGATTGCTACGACCCACTATGAGGATGGAGGTTCTATAAGTGCAAAGGTATAATAATATACGTTATTTATATATTATGTTATCTTTAATAATATTTATAGGTAGGTTAATTTATTATTGCCATTTTCAGTTTTAATATCCCGCGTACTCGTGAGTAATGTCGTGTCATCGTGTTATATTTCAATCTTGTTATATTTTAGACATTTTGTTCTGTTTCGTGCTGTTTCCGTATTGACTTAATATTTTAAGGCAAGTTTTTTATACATGCACTCTATCATAATCTATTCTATCACAGCCTACATGTCCATTCATATCCCCACCAATTACAATATTCTCATTTCCTTGTACTCCTTGCATTACCTCATCCATCTCTTGCCAGAACCCCTCTTTCTGACTTTCCGCACATACCACTTGTGGAGCACTTACTATATTTAATACCTTATCCTCTAATATTACTCTCACTTAAATAACCCTATCACTTTTTCTAATAGAAACCTATATAATATAATAATATTGAGATATTTTTGAAAAGGAGAATAGCTGTTGGATATAACAAATTTAATTTAGTAAGTACTAAACGTACTAAGATATAATTTCATGATATTCCATGTAATATAATTATTAAAGAAAACTATATAGCTGCAGCTGAAAGATATTTTATGAGAAAATCTGACTATTAAATAAACTTCAAGTTTGAGGTCCGGGTGTAATGCATTCCCTGCACCTCAATCCTACAATATGCATAATAGTGTTAGTTTATACATTTCCAAGGTTACATTTTTTAAAAATATATTTCAATATGTTTATACATTTTTTCCAAGAATATATTCACCAATATATGTTTGTAATTTATGTATTTATTTATAAATATTTTGTATTTATGTTATGTAATAAATGTTTGGGGATATCATTTTTTTAAGGGTGCAAGACCCCTCCACCCATATTTGCGCTAATGTTATAAGGAGCGGCAAAAATTGGTTAGCTTAGGGTGCCAATAACGGTTAGCATGGCACTATAAATCCATCATACCTAAATAAAATTATACTAAACTCGATCCATTGTCTCTCGGAAATTCTTTATTTAATAATACTTAATTTCTTCGTTGACTATCACTCCTACTTCCTACACCATTCTTTATACTCGTCATTCTTGAGTATCTATATAATTTTATACTCCTCGGCCCTCATTATTATCTAAAATTGGTTTATATTGGTGGTGTTTAAATTATTATTAGGTACCTATGTCAAATATTAATATCTATTGTTCCTCTTCAAAACTTCTACTAATTCCCTTATTCTGTCTGTCAAATGAATTTTTATAAATTTTAAATAAATATAAATGAATATAGCAACACATTTAGTTTCCATCAAATATAAATTTTAATTTTTCTATTTTTTTCATAATTGCCTATACAAAACCCCTTAAAATCTGTCTAAACAACTGAATTTTAAGGGGTTCTGTATAGGCAGTTTGATTTTTTTTTTTTATTATACTTTGATCAAAAATGTGTAATAAAAACGAAATAATTGCTATATTTCACCATATAAAATTTAAGAACAAAAAATAAAGAATACTTTCATCAATAATCAATTTTTAAAGGATACATTTTGGAAGGTCGTGGATAAAAAGAATAGGTACGAAAAAATCTTGAATATTCTTGTTTTTCCAAGAAGAAAATATCCCAAAATTGTTTTTAAAACAAATTTATAGTCAGTTTAAGTATTTATATTTATAACAAACTTTTCTATTTTATTATTTATCACATTGCCAATTAAAAATATAATTCTGGCACACTAAAATTGAAATGTAGAACAGAAATAAATAAAAAAAAATATATTTTATTATAATACTTTTAGTAAATAAAATTATTGATATTACGTACCTATTATATGTATTTTTATTTTTAAAGTACCTAGTTTTGAAGTAACGTGTTACAACGTAATTTCGTTACTGTAATGTAATTATGTTACGGTAATGAGTACCTAATTTAAATTACTTTATTTTCCAAGACTGAAAATAATATACCTACATGTATTTAATTTTGAAATTTTAGTCATTAGTATATTTATATGTCTGCTGTTTGCTATAATTATTTCTGATTATTGCCCCTATATAATGACTCACATTTTAATATAGATCAGATATTTCAAATTTCTCGCGAAAATATAATCAGTAAATTTTCCTAGAATTAATAATACTATTATTTATTATGTTATATGATATATTTTATTACAATCCGTAGCATACTTGTATGACTGCTAATGTGGTCATCATTTTAAGTTTTTACTCTTTCTTCGACCATCATAAAATAGATGTCTTGTCAGTCGCCATATGGTCATTGAATATATATTTTTCACCATGATTTGTTGGGTCTGGGACAATACCATGGACGTTACCATCTGCACATGTACAAGGTAGGTAGGTACTAATTTTAATTGTGGTTTGTAGATACACAATACATATTTTGTATTATTTTGGGTAGGTAGAGTATAATAAAAACACAATCTTTTTAATAAATATATATTGTATTTAAATAAGTCCTTTAAGTAATAGTATTTAAATAAGTTTTTATAAGACCGGAAAAATATTATAGCCACAGATAAAAAAATGGAAGTAGGTATTTTGTTCGTTTCCAAACTTAAAAATAAGTCGAGAACACACTTTGCACATTAGGTAGAGAAAGTTGATCCATTGTTCTTATGGTCTTCCTACAGAAAAGTGTATTATTATTTTAGATTTATACAAGGATCATATTTATTTATTTATTATTGATATAATAAATACCTATTGTTTATTGACAAAAAAATGTGCAATAGATAAATAGTGAATAATTATATTATATTATACATTATTATTTATTAACAGGTAAGTAATATTGTTTAATATAAAGTAAAACACATACATATACATATGTTTTTTAATCAAATGAATGATTGCAATAGGTTGCATGATTTTTTCAAAGTTTGCATCAGACATCCTACCCTTTTTTTGTCAAAATTGGACCATCAATAGCACACAATCATCAGATACTAACCATACAAAAATAAAAATACAATTTTCTGTATGAAAAAAAAGTATTTGAATTTTTGCAAAAATACAAAAATATTTTAAATATTTTAAAATACTTCCTCTTGATTGTATTTAAATACCTTTACTCAAATACTTTACAACACTAATATTTACATTATATACAAATATACATAATTATACAAAAATACTACATATATATATATATAAAAAAAAAATTATAGTACAAATAATAGGTATTTTTTAGCCAGCTTGTATGAGAATAAGTTCTTCTTCACCTGTAAAAAAACATGCTTTTTACCATTTAATCGTCCATAGTTAAAAGAATATAAGTAATTACTGTTATTTTATAGAAATCAAAATATTAAATCATAGAATAATAATATAGGTACCTAACATAAATTAAATACTTGCCTGGATGTGGCCCAATTTCTTGGGAAATATAACCATCGATTCTATGGCCAGCTCTCCTTAAAAAGGTTAGGATGCAATTAGGATCCCTATCTATAATCCTATCCTAGCTCCAGAAGTAAATCTCGAATCGCATTTGTGTTTTCAATCCTCGCTCTGGTTGATACACCATTTCGTATCTATTATCATAAATAATATAACAATTTAAACCACATAGTTATTTTATAAACTCACTTTCAAATTTGCTCTTGCCTGACAAAACTCAATAAAATATTGGTTCTCTATGAACTGTAACTGAGCTGTAAATATAGGAAGTATTAAATTTCAATAATGGCAATTCATTAAAAAGTACTACCTAGGAAACTAATAATTTCCATGAATAGACAATGTTAATATATTGATCAAGTACCTATAATTTTGGGTTTCACAGTTCTAAACCTATTATTAAATCCAAAAATATAAGTTAAATCAATATATGAGTAGTCTATTGCACTTTAATATATAGCTTATATTTGTATGATACAAAATAGGCCAAGTTATTTTGAGTTACAAACATATTCATTGTTAAATGTAATACAAGCATGGCATAAAAAACATTACCATGATTCAACATGGGTAAAAGCATTAAAATATATTTTTATAAATAATTAATTGAGTACCTACTCCTTAAATACTTACTGTAAACTTTTAAGTACTTACTTAATACATATCTTCGAATAAGAATACTTGCCTTTCTCAAGATTTAGGAACAAAAATAAAACAGCGATTAAAGTGAAGATGTCACGCCTGTATTTACTGCCTTTATTATTCTAATAAGCAAAATTGTGCCATGCAAAGCTTAAATTATGATGTTTTAGTTAAATTTAGAGTTTAATCATCTATTATAAAATTTGAAGGGTCCCATGTAATAACTATATATATGCAAGAACGATACAAATCTATTCATTGCATACAACAATAACTTAGATAAAAAGAGATAACTAGTATACAATGTTTGGTGCAAGAACCAGGTATCTCCATAGATACTTGGTTTTTGCCCATAAAACATTGACAAAACTGTACACAGCACATGTGATATTTAATAATTATTATACGTGAATTTTTAATTTTAACCTGCCCAATTTTATTATTATGTTGATGAATAAAATATATATATATATATGTATTCATATTTTAATTTATCATATATTTAGGGTAAAAAACTAGATGATATCTTACTATCTTGATGACTTTATACTTCTTAACATTAAATTAAAGTGTTATATATAATTAGAAACAAATGTTAAATCATATGATTTAATAGCTATGCATCTAAATAACTCAAATATATGAATGATTATAATAACTGTTCTATTGTGATGAAATTAATAAAACAGTTTTTATGCCTCCGGAAAATTTTTTAAATATGGAGATACCTGGTTATTACATGGGACCCTTCATTTATAAAGAAGATAAATCCTGTATGTACAATATTTAATTTTAAATTAAATGTCTCTAAAATTGTATCCTCTTTAAATTTGATAATAAGTGTTTACATTTAATTTAAATAAACTGTCACAATTTAAGTTTTGAATGACATGATTTAATTATATTACTCATTGAATTAACGAAGACAGCAATTATGAGCATGACATTTGACTTTTTCTTAACACATTGATTTTATCGTGCGACATATAGCAATAACAATAAAATACACAAGTTAGGTATAGAGTGTAGTTGAAGTATCATATTTTCTCTCTCTCCTTTCCTAGAAAAAGTAGAAATTTATTATACACTAATCATATTAAAGTACATAAATATCCTACAAAAATACCAAAGCAAGAACAAATATTAAAAATCTGATATTATAAATCATACTAAGAAATTCCCAAATTTTGGGATGGGGCTTAATTATCCTCAATAATGAAGCATGATAACTCTCGACATAATTGTTTGTACGGATATCTTTATTATACACCGTAATTGCAGATGGCCCCATTGTTACAAACCAATAAGTCCAAATATAATCCAACAAAAATCGTCGAAATTACCTTGCCATATTAGGGAATTCTTCAACATAATTAATAATGACCTGGAATCCATCCTCCATTGATGGAATGAAATTTCCTATTCTTACGTCTGGCAAATATGGTAAAGCAAGAATCTGTAAGTAAGGATATCATTCTTAATATATTTATTAAATATAAATATAATATTTATAATAATTTATTTGTCAAATATTTTCAGTGTTCATAAATTACCATTCTGAGTACACGAGCAGCAATTGGATCAAATTTAATTAAATTGTATATCCCAGTATTTTTGCTTCGAACATAACATATTATGGCCTAAATATAAATATCAAATTAATTTTTCATGATTAAAATGTAAAGTAACTATTTTGTATACTTGAAATGTATACAAAAATGAAAATAACATTCTTGGTTATCACTCTCAGGAAATATTATTCGGATAGCATTTATTAATCCAATTTTGTAGTCGCTAATGATAGTGAGTTGGTTATACGTTAAAGGCAACAGATTTCTTATGTATGACAACAACACCACATACATTTCTTGAGTTTTTCCGGTTAAAATTGCATGAACCAATGGAAAACTCTAACAATATATTAGGTATGTATTTAATTATTTTTTAGATACAGTTATTAAATAAATTGCTATTAAAAGTATGACATGTTTATTTAAAGTAAGACATGGTTATGGATATGTATATGAATCATATGGACTTTCAGCTGGGTCAGACCGACTCTATAAAATTGTCTGGCACAGAAAGTTTCAGGTAATACAAATTCAATGACTGACATTTTTTAAATAACTCAACTTTACAATAATTGAAGGTTTAAGTGGATAAAGGTATCGACTAACATTTACAAACATTTTTAGAAGGCTAAAAATAGGAAACACATTTTTAAATTTTTGGGATCTAATAATCTTGGTTAAAAAATTAATTATACCCATAATATAGGTCAATTATGATTTGAAGCATGGAGGCCATTTAAATTAAACTCATAATAATTTATACTTACTACATTTTTATAAATGTCATGAAATGAAAATATTTGATATGGACTATTATCCAAAAATTTTGGTACAATTTTAAATGTCCCATCACATCCCGCTACAAGAACCTAAATATTAAAAACAATTAATTTTGAAAATAATTATTATTTTTAGTTAAAATTACACACATTTCCCAATTCTGGTCCTATTTCTTGAATGTTTGCTAAATTGCAAAAAACAACACCTATGATGGTATTATTTATAAATATTGGACCTTGGGAAAATCTATAAAGAAAAATGTATCTATTTAAATTGATTATACAATTTTTTTAATAAAAATATTAAATAACCTATTTGGTACATTTTGCAATGAATTTTCAAATCTGCTGTTTTGTTCATCCATTAACAGTGAATGGAGTTCTTGTATATTTTGTGCAGTTGGTGGAAATAATCCTTGCCTCATACGGCGCATCCGGTCAGCATATTGTAAAAAAGTGTACTCCAACGCTCCATTTGGGAAACTAAATAAATAGGTCAGTATTAACAACAAGTAAGTAAAAACAAGTGTGTACTTACTTCACAATTGACTCCATATATATTCCTCTAGGAGTATATGAACGCACTGATTTTTGCAAAGCCTTTTCTGTTAAGTATTGTCTAAGCAACGGAACATCCAAATTAAAAGGCCTTTCAGGATGATTGTGTTGTTTAGACAAAACGAAACTGTTGTCATTGCGGTCTAGTGATATAAATGCAGTAGCTCTACACCGAATCGCTAGTTTTTTTTTCGTAACAACCCAAATAACTATACAATTATATTCAAAATATAAGGTAAAGTATATTAACTATTCTCAATCTCAAAACCAAAATGTTCTAAAATTATTGATATGATACCTTAAGTATTAATTTAGAATATTTTGATTCTCAACTTGTCAATAATGATGCAAATTAACCTTTTGGTTCTGAGCTTGTGTATTAAGTAACTTGTTAATTATTTATATTTAATAAAACAAATTGACGATATTACCATTGATTAATGGTGCAATGAAATCCATATTAGTAATAATACTAAATAGCGTTGACTAATTATGAAGCTTAAGCAAAAGCCAATAAAACAATAATACTAAAATTATAAAGGTTAAGCAAAAGCCAATAAAATAATTGCTAGCTAAAAAGCATTTACTAATAGATTTAAAAAGTCAAAAGCAAAAGCAGAAAAAAAGGTACAGGAAAAAACCGCGGGAACGAGAATTTTAATATAAAATTTTTATCAAAAACTAATTTTAATTAGGTAATTGGTAATTTTGTTAGCAATGGTTGGCAGTACATCGTCGAATTCAAACTTTTATCATTCTTCGATCCTTATTATCTTTCGGTCAACTGCTAATCACTGTTTACAAAAGTTATCCATTATCGGGTATAATTATGACCTGTTAGGTCTCTCTCTAAGACTAGAGATAAGGAGACCAAACTCTTATGGCCACCCATGATAAAAATTTATATAGATTTATTTAGATTAAATAGTCTATTAAGGTACTTAGCAATACAATGTAGATCACGGTTCAATTTTATCCGCGTCACGCAAATGCTAACCAATTTTTATATCATTTTACATCGTGTTGCATAATAATTCGGGAAATTTTTCATGTGAGCGAATCGAGTGAGTTATTAGCGCCGATTTTTATGTGCAACCAAAAAAATTTTAATCGTGTTTAAATTAATTTAATCTGTTATTTGACATGGTGTTTGACAAAAAATTGGGGGATATTTTAAATTTTGCATTGAACGCGTTTTTTTCAAAATCACTAAAAATAACCTACCTAGGTGAATTAGCTACATAGGATTTTTTTTTTAATGTGCAAAATTCGTACCTATGGTAGCCTATGGTTTCCATAATGTACCTATTTTTAAATAATATGTACCTAGGTATATAAAATTACTTTAAAAAATAAAAGTATATAAATTGTTAGGTAATTTGGTTGTACTCTGGCTTTTGGGTATTGGAAAAAAAAGTCTAAATACCAAAAAACGTTACTTAGTTTTTTTAATTATATACTAATAAACTTTTTAAAAGTTAATAAGAAATACTAAGCAAGAATAAAATGTAGGTATAGGTATTTTTAAATGTTTTTTTTTCAAACCACAAATTGAAGTGAAAATTTTTTTTTTCGTTTGTTATACAATACAAATAAAATATTTAATACATTTTTATAATACATTCTCCACCCGAAAAATGTATTTTTATTTAATCAAATAAAAACAACAGTTATTATATTAGGTATATTATAAATTATAATAAATATATATTATATAGGTACAATTTAGGTAGGTATATTTCTACTTTACGAGAGAATTCTTGAATTTTTTTTTATTTTCGAGGTTATGTATTTTTTGCCGCTGAAAACGATGGTGCAATTAGAATTTGGCACCCGGACTTAAATTTTAGAAGTTGTAGCAATTTAATGTTGGATGATTTTACCCGGTTTTAATTATATACCCAGTCAATTTTACTGTCAAAAACTACATAACTCGAAAATAAAAAAATTCCAAAAATCGAATTCTCTGGTAAAGTAGAAATATGTAGGTATACCTAAATTTTATATAATATATATTTATTATAATATACCTAATATAATAACTGTTGTTTTTATTTAATTGAATAAAAATAAATTTTTCTGGGGGAGAATGTCCTACCGCACCGGTGACGAACGGGGAAGAAGAATGTCCTATATTCAAATAAAATAGATACTATACCTATATAAAATTAAAAATTTTTTTTTCTAGACCCGTCATAGAGAGAGTAGAAAAGGGGCGGAAAAATTTAAAAAATCGAAGTTATTTAAAATTAGTATAAAATAAAAAACCTGAGTAACGTTTTTAGATATTTTGACATTATTTTTACACGACCCAAAAGCCAGAGTTCAACCAACGAATTATTTTTGAATTATAATAACTAATAAGTTAAATTGAAATTAAATTGGGTACCTACCTAGTTTAAAATTGTACTCAATTAATAGATACCTACTGGTCTATTTTTAACGAGATTTCTATGGATTATTATAAAAAAAAAATGATTTAGAATAGGTATGCCAAACTGTATTAATATTTAATAAGAGTAATAAAATATTAACTATATAGAGACATACCTTAATATGACTTAAAAAATTGCCTGTAGATTTGATTTGGCTCTGTTTCGTCTTTTTTTAGCATAATTGACATCAATTGAAATGATTTTGTAAAATTTGCCATCAAACAAATAGTGATTTGAAATTTCTTAATTGATTTATCATTCTTGGTTGAAGTCGAAGTTGAATATATTTATTACACGGTTCATCAATATTTTCTTGAGCCAATTTTTTGGAAATATTAGAATTAGTAGTTAAAAATCGCTTCATTTTTATTAATATTATAAAAACACGTAAAAAATAAATGTAGGTACTGTACATAAATATATATTGCGACTAAATGGTTGTCGACAGTATACCAAACGGCAAACAGTAATACGAAAATATAATATTTTAATATATCTAAAGGCTATATAATATACCGATGCCAGTACTCATTGAACAAGGATAGTGTACCTGTGTATAATATACCCGGACCCACGTCGTTTTTGGTTCCGAAAAAAATATAAAAAATGGAATATTAAATAATAAATCAAATAATGAAGTTCACTTCTCGGTAATACGCGTAGATATTATCGGCCTTATTATCTTGGGAAACATAAATATGTATACAATTATTTATACCTATGTACAATTTCGTATTACATTTATATATATATATATATATGGTATAGGTACTGGTACCTACACAATATCACATGAAAAATAAACAAAATAACAATACCCAACTATAATAATTATTAAGTATACCCATACTACCAAAATATAATTTCAATTATTTTAATTATACATAAACATTATTATTATTTGTTGCCAATGCAGAATGTCCATATTGTCCAAATTATTATTAAATAATTATGGAACTCAAATTTCGTACCTATTTTAAAATATATTATTTTCTTTGGATAAAAACAATTATCCAGATAAATTTGCTTAGATAAGTTCCATTACAATATAAGATCATTTCTTAGATAACTCGGTATTATTTATCTAGATAAGATAAAAGATAAATAAAAATCTATCTAGATAATGCGCAACACTGTAAATTATATTATAATGTATCTAATAATTTTTCCGTACCGATTTTGGTTTTGTTTAATATTACTGGGCTAAAATCCGAAAAGTATAGTGGATTCTGTACAATATAGGTAATTAATATAAAAGCAAACTGCTTTTGACAAAATCACGAAATTTAAAATTTGATATTTAATCACCTTTTTTTTTCAATGTTATTTACTATATTACATAAAAAAAAACACCTAATATATTATATTAACTTTAATAAGAATACTTAAGTTTACTAAAAGAGACTTTTTAATGATTAATTTTAATACAAGTTTAGTTTAAGTTAAATTAATTTTAGTTCCTAATGAATATGAAGCACTTTGTATTAATATTTGTATTTATTATTATTTATAACATACAAAGATTTATAATATGATATTGATAAAATATTTTGTTAAATAAAGACAAAAAATAGATTTGTCTAACAGTAGTTAGTTAGTATACACGTGCAGTATTCGTGGGATCCATTTCTCATTAAGTATACGTAAACGCGAAGCATTTCACATATATAAGAATGGCAAATAAATTAACAACAATTTTGCCGTTTTAAAAGTATGCAATACACCCGATTTTTCTGTAGAGGTTCTTTATAGTCAATTTTTTATGAAATTTGTTAAAAATGAAAATACTGCAATTGCAAAATATATACATTTTTTTTTAAAGTTATTTTAAAATAGTCCACAGTCAGTGCGGTTTTTATTTTTAAAATTATTTATGATTTTATTATTTATTTATTTATGATGTTAAACAAATCACATGCTAATCAAATAATTTATTATATTTTGTAATAAACATGTTCGTGAATTTCCATAATTGTAATTTCTGAATAATTTTGTCTTGAGTAAGTATGTGAATTTATTATTGATTACCATTATTTCAACTATTCATATATGCATTACTAAAAAATTAGAACAATTACTTTTATTTAAATTTGAATAAATTGATTATTTTATCGAACATTGAATCTGTAGGTAATGAAATATTTATTTATGATATTAATTCTATATATATATAAATATAAAACTATTATATCAACACATTTTATTTATAATATTTCTGTGTGTAATTATATTGATCAAGCTATATATTTCAATATATATTATGTTGTCTAGAAAATATATCATATTTTTTTTTATTTACAGTTTTACCGTCAAATTCACTACATATTAATTTATTCTACCTTGCATGCCTCTAATGACAACACAACTCTTATGCCTACTACTACAATAAAACCGTACAACACATATTGTAAGTATTCAAAGTATATGTAAAAATGTTAATATAAGCCTACTAATATATAACAATAAACACAACTAATTTTAAGTGTTTTTTTAACAATTCTAAAATTATTTTATATTAGAAATAATCTTGATGAAATTATGAAATATATATATTAGATATATAAATATATTATCTATTATATGTTTTCTATTCTATCGCTTCATGACCATTACTTATAAATTATAATAAATACATTTTGCATTTGTTTTTTTTCTGTGCACCATATTTACTATTGATTGTCCATACATATTGTATGCAATAATGTAGTGGAGGTTATGTGTTGATTAATACCCATAACGCTGAAATTCTAATATGAGTATAGGAAAGAAAATATAATGAATATGTGGTTATATAATCATATTCCCTTATAAAATATTACTTTATATAGGTACCTAATCATTTTACTGCATTTTTTTTAATACATTTATTCGTGATTATAAATTATAAATACTAAAGTCATTTTAATTACAAAAGAGATAAGTATAGGAAAATAACTAAATAAAACAAAAAGTATTAATAAGTGTACAACCATATCTAGATTTGTACGTTTAAAACCCATGATGCTAAAAGCTCTAGTGTAAATCACCCCTATATAATCAAACTCTATGAAACGTTAAATAATAAGAGGACACTACATAGCAAATTTTTAAATGGTATATAATGGGCAAATTTTTTTAAAAATTAATAAAAATAAAAATTTGCAATACACAATAAAAGGAGGTACCTACCTAATTTATAAATTATATTGCAAAATTAAAGCATATACCTAAAACTTTATTTATGACTACATCACTGGTTGTATAGGTATGATGATTGTAAAATATGTACTAAATTTTATAATCTTCAGATTTTAAGTTCATAATGCTAAAACAGTGTATAAAAACTAATAAAAATATAAGTTTCAAAAAAGGGAGGGGACTGCTACTGTTTTAATTCCCTGCTTAGTTTTTGGAATAACTCTCGAATTAATTGAGCACAGACAATGGGACTTTTTACACATTTCTGTACAAACGATTAGCATTACTAAAAATTAAAATTTCCAAAGTGGGAGGGGGGTGTTGAAATGGACTCGTATAGCAATTATGTGTACGAAAAATCTCTGTTTCTGTTGTGGAACGAACTAATGTCAAACTATAAATTAGTGAACAATGTTACCAAACAGTGGCAGGATATCAGATTCAAAGGAGACGATCCAGAAATGGATTTTGTGGCTAGGGAATATATTAAGGTAAGATAATTTAGTCTATTTTACGTCCAAGTACTCTCAATTGGTTAGATTAAAGTTTAAATTATTATCATTTTACATTTTTATTATATAAGTATTCAAATAAACTCAAGTCTAAAAGTATACATTTAATAGATTAGTATAAGTTATTAAAAAAAAAAAAAAAAAAAAAAAAAAAAAAAAAGAGTACCTAAATGTGGAAATATGATAATAATTATGATTATGAAAATAAATGTAAACCATAATATTATATCGAATGCATAAGTTGTCATACATTTCAATTGCTGCGGTCAGATAATAGTTTTGAACATAAAAGACCTATTAAACACTGAAATTATTTTCGATTTTTATCAACTGGATCTGACCAATATTCGAGGTTGATTTTTGGAATTAATTGTGAATTGCAAGGTAGCAGATCATCAACAGACATGGGTTTAAAAAACACTCGTTGCTGCATCATCATGACATTATTACTATTATCGCAGAACACTCGAGCTAGGGTTATCTTCCTGATTTCATCCAGTTGATCTACATTAATACATTGATATGATTTTTAGTTAAAATGAAATACCTTATTTTTGTGCATTGTATTTGTTATAAGTTATAACTTATTAAACTACTCAACAGAATACTAACGTTTTTTGAAGATTTTCGGTAAATCATAAAAATATCTGTCTGCCTGTCTAGTCCTTATGAACTGCTCTCTTATGATACACCTCATCGTCGGACCAACCATTGAGTCTTCTTGTTCATCTGGTTTTTCTAATAATGCACCAATTAAAAGATCAATATCATCCCAAGTCTTATACTGCTTTAATAACCTGTTAGTTGACTAAATATAACACATGGAAAACAATTATTGATCAATACTCACTGCATAATTACTTTACACAATTATTACAATTCATAGAATTAAATTTTTTAACTCACGTCTTTGATCATGATCTGGGCCAAATCTTGAACATTTTTTATGTCTTGTAGTCCACAATATTTTCTGAACCGCGTGTAGCTGGGAATTCCGTGATCACGGCTACGTTGTATGTCTAAACTTACAATATCCATTCCAAATGCATTGTTATCCGAATTACTGTACAGGTAATTTGTAATCTAAACAACAAAACGATGTTTTTCCACAAATTTGAATTTTTTATTTTGACACAAATTTACGGTTTTTGTAAACAACATATCGACTTTTTGTGTATTTTGCACAGACAGTCCTCTAACAAGGTGGTCCATGTAATTTATCTGCAAATCGGATGGTCGGTTGTAATGATCTTTTAACGATAGACTCTTGTTGGTCACTCGGTTTTCGGAATATAAACTAGAAAGAAAAACATAATAAGATCCGAAAATCAAAAAAATAATTCTCGTCAAGCATGTGCAGAGGACATCATAATATCTATCTGTACAAACAAAATGCACAAACCTCAGTATCTCGTTGAACATGGAATTGGCAAAAGGCAGTATCGCGGTGGCGAAACTATTGCTAACAGTTGGGTCAACGGTTTCGTCATAAGAGTCGCTATAACCTTTCAGTGACAGTTCCAATCCATTATTCTTAGTGTACTTTTTACCTATCAAGGCCGGCAACCATTCCGCATAGGTGATATGCTGAATCAAAGCCATTACTATCTTTCTCGTTTCCTGGAAAGTCCTCTCGTCATTCCAATGCGGATTGATGATGGTCAGTTGTTCAGCCACCCGGTTGTGTTCTCTCACCCACAGAGTGTGCAAAGTCGTCAGATGAGGCTGTGCATTGACCCTGACGTCGCCAGATTTGTAGCACATGTCACTGAACTGACACTTGTTCGAACTGTTTGTTATCGGCATATAGTGCATGTTCTTGTCAACAGTATGTGTTAACAATTTTCCTTGCGATTTACTTCTCAAGGACAGAGTTTGTCTTAGGGAAGAACCATAGATCATCGATGCATCCAAATAATGAGTGGCTTGGTTTAACTAAAGTACACACATGAGAAAAATACAATGTAGTTACGAATGAGTATAAATGCATGATTTTTAACGCTCATTTTCTTAGTCAATGATTGTAGTTTTTTTAAATTTAATTTGTAATAAGTAATTTTAAATAATAGGCAGATACTACCTATAATTTAGTATATTATATATATTATACCAATTTTTGGTACTTCTCCCAATATAATGCTATATCTACGATCAAAATGTATCTTTAGTAACTTTACGTTGGTTTAGTATTCTGTGGCAGTAGATGAGAAGATAAAATTTGAGAGAATAATAAAGGTTATTTCAGTCATTAAACAGTTTTTAAAAATGCAATAACTTGGCCAACAACCACTGAAATTTTTTTTTCCATTACAATCGTAAACTATTCCAATTTAATAACAATAAAAGTAATGATCATTAAATGTCTTACTCCAATTTCACTGCAAGCAATAATACGATCATTGAAATTCACAATGACATTTTCGTTGACCTCTCTGTCAAGTTCATCGATCACTCGTCGAATTTCCCTCTGGAGTTCTCCAAATGGTTCGTGAGTGGTTATCATAAATGTTTGAGTTCGTGTATTCCCATATGAAGAAGTCTCATGATTTTGGAGACGATTCCTGGTTATCCCGGAGCAAGATCAGTTGATCGGGGACATTTTCATACAACAAGGTGACATGATTATCAGAAAATGATCACTAACTATGGCTTTGAAAGAACTAGAGTTTGAAGGAATTGATCGACAGCAACTGCAGTTTCAGCTACCTACCACACCTCTCAAAACACAATCATCTTATTGCGTCAAAAATTCCACGATCAACTGATCTCGCTCAATTGTGACTAGGAGTGGCCTACGAGAACAATCCAAGAACTATTGAAGAACTTTGACGAGTAGTCGATGGACTCAGCAGATAGGTATGTGAAAAAGTCATTGAACATTTTAATGATCGCGTTATTGCTTGCAGGGAAAATGGAGGTAAACACCTAATGGATATTAATTTTATTATTAAATCATCATAGCATACAATTGTAATAAAACCAAAAAAAAATTGAAATTTCAAAGGTTTTTGGCTGAGTTATTATATTTTTTTAAATTTCGTAATGATTGAAAGTTAAAACGCCTGATATATTGGAGATATTTCGTATACTTCAAACGCTCAAAAACGCACAATAAACTGACCGATAAAATGAGTGTTGCTCATTGAAAATATAACACTGTATATTTTTAATGGCAAATAAAATAGATATCGAGAGCAAGTTATCGATGCAAGGATGCAATTACTTGTTCTCTTGGTCCAAATGTACAGTCGGTCCGCATAGCCGGAACTGAACGCACGTAGTTCATGCACGTCCGGCGTAGCGGAGAGAAAAATGCATCATCTTTTGATATTATTACGGGCGCACACGACGTATGCGTATACCTGGGCAATTGTTTTATTCCCTGTTCGTTACAACATTCCACCGATTTGTTTGTTTTCACTATATATATATATATATATATTACATATGGATACATTATTTAATCGTAATTAATTTATTCTAATTAGTTAGGTAGGTATGTTCAGTCCCTACACATGCTAGAAACTGCTGTGTGAGATAGGTCATGCCCTATGAAAATCGTCCAAAACGCCATCGCAATAGTTTTCACACTGTCTGGCAAGTTTTCGTCCTTCACAAGACTAGTACTTAACTCTCTGGAATTTGGCAGTTCTTTGATTGAACTCAAACCTATGTAAATGAAAACACGTTTTTGATAAAACATAAAGCAAAGTCATTTTCTGAATCCTATAAGTTTAACATAGTAATATATTTATTTATTAATGGCATAAGAATTATATCTTTTATCTTTCAAAGTTTTAGATTCTGAGCGTAGCGAGGAAGCTTATGGTTTTACAATGATGTTTATTTTTTTATTTTTTTTTTTTTTTCTGTAAATACTTTTTCTACCAGAAGGAGTGCTCCGATCTTGACACTCATACCCGGTTTCCGGTAGCAAATAGCATCTAGTTGGTACTTTTGAGAGGTCATTTTTCGATTTTCATAATAGTTTTTTAATGCGTAAGCAAAAACTACCAAAAAATTTGCAATAATACGATTTCGTAAAATCGAGAATTTTAATTTCGTCGTAATTTCGAAAATAATGACTTTAAATCTTGAAATTTTTACCGAATATTTAATTTAGTAATATATTTACGTTAATTAAGTATTTTAAAATTTTTTTTTAAATTTTGGTCTATTTATAGACATTTTTAGTTTTCGAGGTTCTTAAGTCCTAAAAGGAGTAATTTTCGGTTTTAAGTTCTGAAAATTTTATACAGCGTTAAATATACGTTACTCTGACTAAATTCAAAAAATCTTAAAAATCCGATGTCACAATTTTTTTTATAGTAATTTTAATTTTTTCGATAAAACTATCAATTTTGAGGTACTCAAGTCCAAATAGTTGGTAAAATGAGATTTTAAGACCTGGGCAAAAATTGTGATTTTTAATGATGAATAACACGACTAAAAAATAAAATTAAAATAACAGCCTCGATCGATCCCTAGAAAAAAAAATGATATGAGTTATGTATACTACACCGAAGCTACGCTCAGAATCGTTTTATTGAATGCAATGATGGCTTTTTTTAACTATGTTTCAACCACCGGTTTTCTCATAAATATTTTATTTATTACGGAACATACTAAAAAGCCTAGTGTGAGTTACCCTTTAGAATTTAGATTCTAGATTATCACGGTTAAATTTCATTACGTAGAAAAATCGTGATGCACGTTATCATTTCGTTACATAACGTTACGTACTTACGTGATGAAATTCAACCGTACAAGATGTTCATCAATGTTGTAATTGATTTTTTTTAATTGATAACATCCATTTCTCATATAAAATTCAGATGGGTTGACATTTTTAATTTAAATAGCGGTCCAAAATTTGAAGTAATTGAGTTAAAGCCGTTTCAATTTACCACCTCCTACTCGTATTCAGAAAAGAGAATTGTTTTCTTCAAAAACGAATTCTAAACACCCTGTACTATATAATATGTATAAAATATAATATAACCTGAAATTCGTACACGCCATAGAAAAAAACTTTTTCTCTTGCAGGACCAAAAAACTAAACGACGAGACTTTTGAAGCCTGTAGAAATATTAAAATTTGTACGTCAAAATTTGCATATATGGCGTCCATCCGAAATTTGCGTACCATCTAACTGCTTTTTAAAAATAATTTATGGGGATCAATTTCGGTTTTAAAAACGTTTCACAAAATCTGATGTTTATCTGATTTTTCCATTTATAAACTCTGAATTCTCATGACATTTCAAATAGAATCCATTTAAAAATTATATATTTTTGAGGTTAATTTTTATGTTAAGACCTGCGATTTGTACATGGCATTAAAATAAAAATAAAAATATTATTTTATAATTATTATTATTAAAACTATAACGAACGTTATATAATATTATTATAACTAAAAATGACTAAAAATTCATTCAAATTTCATATAGATATATTTTATACATTGTATGTTATATGAAAAAAAAAAAAAAATGGTTAAAAAGCATTTTTTAATATTAATGGATTTATATTATGAAATACACATATACATACAAATATATATAATATATATATATATTTTATATATGTATAGATACATGCAAACATATAAAATAATATTATTTATTTATTATTATACGGACATTTATAAAGAATTATTCAGTACATTGTTTAAATTATATTGCTTTTAGGTAAACAATACAAAAGAGTATTTTTGAGGACTCTTTTCCGTCTCCGTCCGTCTAAAGGGTAGGTATTAGGTAGGTACGCAAAAACGAATGCTACGAAAAATTTATATTAAATTAAATTTAAACTATTATATATTAGTTATTATGAATAACGAAATTGCTCTATATTAGTGTTAAATGTTGACGAATAATAATATTATTAACCTTAAATATTGATCACGTGTTTAAAATACAGCGTTTACGACGAAACGGAGATTTTCTCTATAGAAAATAGCAATGAAATTTCGCCGTAAAAATGGACGCTAATATTTACGTACATTTATATGTTTTATACAAAATTTACAGACTTCACTTATATATATATATATATATATAAAATATATAGTTATTAGTTGGCAATTATTTTATTGTAATCAGAAGAATAAATACATTCCTCGCTTTGTTCAGAATCTAAAAGTAAACGAGTTAGAAAATTCCACTTTTCGAGCGAGCCAAATTCCCGGTTTAAAATATTTAAAATAACTATTTATTTTGTTTAATATATATATTTTATAACATTTTACAGATAATAAAAATCAATAAGTATAACATGAATAGCACATACTAATTACTATATTACAGATTTAATATTAAAATGTTTAATAAATAGTTTAAAAATTTTAAATATTTATAATGGTAACCACGGTAATATGACTAAAAAATATTGTAAGAATGATAAATTATTGACAAATAAATAAAACAAATAAAAAAATGGACGGACACGTCGGGAATATAATGTATCTATACTTATGTATAGAATCTTAAAACTATATGAAATAACATAGTTTAAAAAATATTAATGTATTAAAAAAAAGGAATACTTATAACAATAAAAATGACTAAAGTCATTAATAGTGCTTAATATAGTTCATTGGTTATAAAAAAAAAAAAAAAACAAATATTTTCAAAAATATGATTTCTTTTATCTCTGTATTTTTTCCTTAGTTGTAGAGAATAAGAAAAAATTTTTTAATTTCCTGAAATTTTCTCAATATTTTTACAGACAAAAAAAGCACTTTTACGATCTCTACGAGAACCGCCTGAAGTTCTTCACCATAGCTGTATATAGGCGTGAAAAATATAATAAATACATACATTTTAACATTAGTATTTTGCATTTGTTTTTTTTGCTAATATTAAATTCCGGACCGAATAAAGAAACCGGCAACAGCAGCAATTCAAAAAAATATATAAACCACTCCCTCCGGAGATGTTCGCGAGAGTGTCTTAGAATCGGAATTATTATTACTGTACTGGATAGTTATAAAACTGTTTTTACGTCGGGGGATTATAAAAGTTAAAATTTACAACCGCGTTATACAATATAATGGTAGTCTTTAAATGTTAATTTTTCTCCATTTTCTCGCTATATTTCATTTTCAGCTGGAAATGGTACACACGCGAGTGTTGCAATGGTTTTTTTTTCTGGTATAGCAACTATCATGTTATATTATTTTTAAATCTACAATAAAACGGAGAGATGATATTACGAAAAATCTTGAAATATTATATAGGTATTGAAATAATGCGACATTTTCAGTCAATTATAGTAGGCAAGGTAATAATTTGGTCAATGGATGCAACTGTGGTTGGTAACTGGTATTAACCATAGTTAATTTATTACAAAAATTTGATATCTCAATCGATATAAAAAAATCAATTACGAGTACGATGTTCGGAACAACTTGTTTTTCGAACTTTGAGTTTATATTTGGATTGAAATTCACAGTTGTATTATCGAATACTTACAAAACTAAACACGTTTCAATAACATTTTTCAATTTTCGCAAGATGTTTTGAAGTACAAAATGTCTAAAATTCTAAACTTTAAAAATAAATTTGATCCAGTTTTAAGTATTTCATGTTCTAAACTTTATTATAAATACCTATGGAAAATACGTTTAAATTTACGAGTTTATAAGTAGATAAAATAAAACATATTTTCTTTTGTGAGGTATGTCGTTAAGCTGATAAGTTGATGACGTCAGAAATTTATCTGTAAAACCCTGAATGGATGTTAAATTATTAAACTTTTGAAACCGTTAATAATATTAAGAGGATGGAGCACCCATATTTACTGTCACCGTCCAACCAATTGATAATAAGTATACGAAATTTACGTCCAACATTCTTATCACAACATCGTCATTTCTAATGTTAGAGTAAATTTACTTATTATCAAATTTATCGATGAGATCATTATCGAAAATTTTAATTGTGTAAAGAGAAACAAGTATTTTTAAATTCCAATCACTTAAATAGATATATTTCTCATTAAATAAGAGAAAGACCCAAAAATCTCGGTTTTTTGAGACGTAATGCTAAAGAATAATTGTAATAAAAGGGGGAAGTGTCCATATTTTGCAACTTAAAATATAGTTATAGTTATAAAAATAATCAACCAATATCTATAAGTTTTCAAAAAAATGCATAATGAATATTATATTAATACATATTTTTAAATGTGCTGTGGATTTTATTTTTTTATTTAGTGTAGTTAGCGTTCAATGCGTAGGAAATTTCTCTCAGCAAATTGTTTACTAATTTACTGGATTTTATTCTAATTTTAATTTCTGATTTTATTTTTATTTTTGCAAAACTGACATTACATATTAAATTCCTAAAATTCAAAGCTTCGAATTATTATGTTTCATTGTTTGTACTAAAAGTATAGCATTAACGATGGTTGTTGAGATGTTCTGCAGAAATTACGTAGGTTTAGATGAATTTTAATCTCAATATTCGTCAACTATTTCTTGTACGAATACAATAAGAATATGTTTTTCCATAGTACGAGTGTATACTGTATAGTGTACATGCATACTTTTTACCTCGACAGAGTTTCAAACACGAAACTTTTCGCAGATGATGGCTCATAAGTTATCATTGAACATAAGTGAAGTTTCGAGACTCGAGTATTTTTTTTTACTCAGAACTATAATAACCTCAAAATCAAAATGAACAAAAAGTTATAATAATCAGCTGATGAAAAGCAGCATCGCTGAAATGAAATAAGAGGAGATTTTGTAGAATATTTTGATAGAGATAAACAGCCTAAAACCGAAATTATAATATATAAAATATGTAATCATTAAATAATCTTAAATAGTTTTAATAATTATAATAATAACATAATTCCAGACCTCAAAAACGTTTTTATGAACATTTGAGCAGAATTGTTTTAATGAGAAATAATAACGAAAAACACGACGTAAAATTATAAATTATAATTTTAAATTATCACTAAACAAAACGTTACAAAAAAAAAAAAATAATAAAAAAAAATAACGAGAAATGGAAATTTTTTTATCAAATAGACGAATTAAGGGGCTTCTGTCGCTCGGTAATTTTTTACTGTCAATATACGTCTGATTGCAGCGTCATCCGATATTAGTTTTCTAAATGGTTTTAAATTTGAAAGTTCTTTTTACATTTACTTTATTGTTTTTGGATATTTAATAATTCATGATAGAAAAATTTTAAACTTAAGTGGACGCTACGTCAAAAATTTTTCAATGAAAAACTTGCACTAGCATTTTTCATTTTTATTAACATAAAACCTGTTATAAATATGAAACAAAAAACCAACAGTAGCTAACAACACGGTCTACCGATTAATAGAACAAATTTTTGATATAGGTATGCATTTTTACACGTTTTACGAACTGTTAAAAAAGAAAAAAAAATCAATATATTTACAGCTCATAAAACGTATAATATGCATTTACCGAAAATCGCCTCAATTAGTTAGTAGTTAGTCGGTAGGTTGTTAGTCATTATTTTTTTATTTTTTTTTGTTTCGTATTTCTAACATATTTGTAAGTCGATTAAAACAAAAATGGTATACTGCAAGTTTTTTTTTCATTGAAATATTGTCGGTAGAGCGTCCTGCTCTTAACAGAGTGAAATAATAATATAGTGCTGGTTCGGTTATCTAATTGTTTGTCTCTCAACAAATGCCACGACCGAGACTTCTTAATTAGGTATTTGTTGGTTGAATTCATTTTAACATTAAACGTAAAAAGAAACCATAACGTTTTAATTGTTACAACGTTAAAAATATATAATCTTTTTTTGTATTTATGACCTGATTCTAAGTGGCTATTTTAAAGAACGAATGATGTTAAAATGCAGTTTTATATTATGGTCCATTACACATGTTTCCAGTTTATTTCAAAATTACTGTTGTGACAGTTAAATATCAGTCATTATGATGGAATACATTTTTAAAACGTATTCCATATCGTCACGTTGAAAAACAAAGTTATAATATAAACGTCTAATGGTTTCTTATTGTTCCTACTTCAACGTATATTACAGAAGCTGAATCTGGTTCATATATTTTTGAATCGGGTTCAATATTTTTAAATCGGACGGTATATAAAAACCAATTTAACAATTTGTATTGTTTAAATAAACAAATTTATTTAAAAATAAATTTTCAAGGGTGGCTGGGCCGTATTACTGTACCCTACAGCTGCTACACACATTTACTACTTAATGTATATTATATTGATTAGTTTTCATGTATACGTTTTTATTACACTTTTAAAAAACCGTTTCGCAAAACTTTAGTTTAAAGATTGGCGATACAAATTTTTTTCCATGTATATCAAGTATTGTATAATTTTTCCGTTGAATTAATGTATTGAAATCATAATGACGCGTGAGATATACTTATTAAGGTTTCCTCTTTAATTCTTTGGAAAATTACAAAGTCTAAGCTAAAGAATCACTTATATGGGCTTTTACCTATTTTTTAAATAGGTCATTATATACCGTAGTTTTTATAAAAAATAAATACACAAAGAAAATACTTTTAGTTAATTTTCCTTCGTCTAAAAGATTCTGTAGCTTCTGTGTATATAATACAATACATATGCTTTTAGATGACTTAAAATAAGGTAAATATTTATTTTGGATTCACTTACTTATTATGGAACTTCGAAAAATAATCCATAGTTATGTAAAATAATGATAAGCTATACAACAAATAATTTTAATGGACTTGTATTTCTTTTCGAGTTTAGATTTTTCCCTTATCTTCTTTATCGGATCCCATGACTTAGCGCAAACTTTTGTTTCGCCGTCAAACCCTTTTATCCTTGTTCTGCAGTACCCAACCCGGGTAAATACTTTAAATGGGTATTATTAATCATTTTTAAAGGTGAAAAACTTTTATTATTTATATCCGTCTCGTTTTAAAAGTGTATTATTCTGTTTCAACTTGATTATAGACTTAAGTATTTAAAAAACTAAAATAAAACTGAATTGAATAAACTTTATATTTTTATGTACGGGTACATTTTGCTTACAATGCACTTTATTTTTAAATATAATATAAAGAGTTTTGATACTTTACGAGAAAAATAGTAGTACCTAATTTATTAATATGTAATATTTTCATTGGTTATGTTTTCGTTATGTTTGTTGTATTTTATGAATTAAAAACAAATTAAAAGGATGTGGATAATCTAATCTATATCTACATTATTTGAAATTTATATTGATTTTTTTTTCTTTAGAATACATTTATGTGTTATGGGCTTATGAAAACCCATATGAATGCATGTAACTAAAACAAGAATAATTTACAATATTGACTTTTTCCCTAGTTTCTTTGAATACATATATTTTTAAGCTACTCTGTAGTAATTCTATATACAAGTATTGAACTTCATAATATCACAGATTCGGAGACGAATTCAAGGACATAAATAATAACAATAATAAAAGTCGGATCAATTTTAAAGAAGTTATTAGTAAAATAAGTTAGGTATAAGTAAAATAAAATATGTATTTTCCAGGGTTTTTAAACCCGATAAAATTTTGCAGCATAAAAATGTCAAAATCCACAATAAGTTTTATATTAAATCAAAAATGTGGTTTTATGACGTACATATCTATTTTGTACTTTTTGTTTATTGTTATAGAGTACCGCGGTGTACTGGATATAAAAGTTATATTACGATCATTTTATCAGCCATTTTGGGAACCAATTGCTGATTTATATCTTATATCTCATGAAACATTGACTAAAAAACACTACGCACTAATTTTATTATTGACTAAGTTTTTTTTTTAATCTCAGAACAGGAGGATATATTATATTTTATACAATGAATTTATCAGTGAAAGGGTTTTTAATCATTTAAAAAAAAAATAAATAAAAAATTGTTAAATGCATATAAAATAGTAGTTGGTATAAATATTATGATATGCTAACTCGGTATTTTTGCCGGAAATTTCACACGTTATTGAAATGGTCACAATGGTCACATTTATTTATCCCGGGTAGTTATCATGTTCTATAGTATACTTACTGCACTCTAAAGAAATTTTCTAAGGAAATATAATACATTAATTAGATTAATAAATATAATAATAATGAATAGTCATTAATTTAGATATCACAGATTAATAACAATTCTAATATACGGTAAAATGTTAACTCGTTCCAATAGTTTAAAGCAAGCGCTGAATAATGTCTGTAATAACGTCTGACTAATGTATAATAATAATAATAATATACCTAGTTCGTTTTATAATGAGGCTTATTAAGAAATATTGAGAATCGGAGTGAAAATAACGAAAGACCTGCAGTCGCGTTCTTGTTTATACGTAATGCGATGTTCGAGCTAACAGAATTTCCAATAAAACCTATCGAAATGTTAACGAAATTATTATTGCGTTTGAAATACGAAAAATATGACTAAAATATCGATTTTTATATCAACATTTCTGAAACACGACTTGTCATCGGCTCTGAATTTTATAATCTCGAAAATAATTTTTCGAATATATACTACCATCTTTGAAGCGTGATATTAGTGTTCAAATAATGTATTAATATGCACGTTAACTGCAGCAGCTCGATGGATTTTTCATCGAGCGTTTTCCATTCGCTTATATTTATTTGAAAAGACACTTGGGAATGACACTTCACACAGCAGAGACGAGAGAAAATATTTTAATTTTTTGGAAATCGTCAGAACCACTCCAAGGACGGTAATTTTGAAGTGTTCTCGGTTAGGTGTATATATTAGGTATTTTTTTTTTTTACGGTTGATAATTCGTCTGGAAAAAAAAAATACCCAAGGAAGCATTTCGCACGTCGGATAGGATATAGGGGAAATAAATTGGTTATTATCTCTTCGGTCCTCAGGCAGGATAATATAATACTATCATTTTAGATTAATACGATTTTAGATAAATACGATTTTGAGTAGGTAGTGTAATTGAAAACCGTTTGGAAAGAAATCTGCTTTCGTATGTATGTATGTATGTATGTATGTATGTATGTATGTATGTATGTATGTATGTATGTATGTATGTATGTATGTTAAAATGAACTAAATATTTTCATTTTACATATGTTCAAAAATGCATACTGGTAAACACATTTTTATACACTATGTAATAGGAAATTTTTTCTCAAGCATAAGAAGACTACCGAAGAAATCAAAAAATAACTTCTCAAAAGAATCTACCACCAAGAAACAATATGTAATCGTTAACATACACACTCAAAAATTGCAAATCGACCCTTTTTGGTCGTAAAGGTGTTCACAGATAAAACAAAAATAAACATCATTGAAAAATCAATAGTTTGTCCTTGCTCCACTCAGTATAAAAGTATACATATAGGCAACAGATATAAATGATTTATGCTATGAAATGTAGTGTAAGATATTATTTTAATTCGTTGTTAGACATAAAAAACAAAAACAAAAATTAATTAGCACGAACAATGTAATCAATTTATTTCATACTTATAAAAAAAAAAAAAAAATAAAAATAAAAATAAAAGTTACATATCACTTTACTTTATGTAAACTATTTTACGTTAAACGTTTAAAATAAATTTTTAACGTTAATCAATTTAACGACTTTGCAACGTTTTCCAACGTTATTTGATAATAATAATGTGTTATTTATATATTAATAATTCGTTGCAAACATTTAAAATATGAATTTTTAAAAAATTAACACAACAATCGCATTTACATTTGTTTAAACTATTATTTATTACATATTATTACATGGTCATATAACTAATAAACGATTTATCAAAATAAATTATAATGAAAAATGAGAATATCTGGTAAAAAGTTTTAATATTTTATTATATAGTTATAAAGAATAGTTAAAAAAAAAAAATTCGTTTTATATGTAGACGACGTAAACGCGGGACAAAATCTAAGTTGGCCATGTACGAGTATATCTATGTATAGCGAAGGTGACGTTGAAAAATAATTTAACTATTGAAATGATTACTTTTTTTTTGAATGTAGTCTACCGAAATAGATAATATAGGTAATAAAGTTTATTAATATGCAATTTTGAGAGTACCTATAACATTATTGATTACATCCATTAATATATACAGGATTATAAAATATCTAATATTTTTTATTGTTTGAAAATATACTTAATACTTGATTATTAGATTTTTAAAAAAATACTAATTTTAGAAATTTATATTTGATCTTTGCAAGATGTTGGATACAGTTATTTTAAATTTAAATTTGAGTACTCATTTTGTAAACAACAGTCGTCAATTGATAC
This sequence comes from Pemphigus obesinymphae, assembly GCA_025469235.1. Lineage (NCBI taxonomy): Eukaryota > Metazoa > Arthropoda > Insecta > Hemiptera > Aphididae > Pemphigus > Pemphigus obesinymphae. The sequence goes on along the minus strand of JAIPRL010001202.1, from coordinate 38,280 downwards.
GTCTTATTGATAATATATCCGACCTATACGAAATTTTTAATGACCTCGAAAGCATATGGAGATCGGCATTTTAAATCAGCCGCCGACCTTATCATTTAGTATTGAACATATATGTATGATGACACGCCTTTTTTTTCATTATGGATATAAAGAGTATTACTATAATTACCGTGGTTTTAATTATTTCGGAGTGGTCGTGTCATAGAATATTGTGGATATATGACACTCAAATAAATTCCTAATTTTTGGGAGGTTTTATTTTCAATTGCTTCAAAACAGGTTATTTGGTTCTATCACTATATTTCTCATTATCGTTCATAAATAATACGTTTATTAACTAAATCTGTGTAATAATAATGTTAAAAGCTCCTATTCTATACGATGATAGTAAAGTAAGGTTACGTTTCGAACATCATGTTTGTCTCGTTGTGAAATTGAAAAAAATAACTGGGACAGTCAGTGGACGGGGGCGGGATATCGATATCTATGGTCTGGTGTGGTCAGGTCGTGTTGCAATGATAAGTGGATGATACGGGACCATAAAAAAAAAAAAAAACATGATATATTGTTACTAACATCCGATTTCCGTACTCCTAGTATCTCGAACATAATATTCAGCTGCGGCACCCCCATTATTATAAATATTATTTCTATGATAATATAGTAATAGTATAGAATAATAATAATAATAATAATAATAATAATTTTATTTACACATATTCAACGAACATAACTGTTATTATTTATTAATAATTAAGTTAATATCACAAACTTTTATTAAATCTCGAATATAATAATAAGGTATTTTGTCACGTGTACTGTTTATAATATGTAAACGTGTACACTGTACACGTGTATTTTAATATAATGCGCAAAATTGATGAAAAATGATTTTTTTCAATGTATTTAAATCAAATAATGTACTTATATAATATAGTTACGTATATTTTATAAATTATGTTTGTGTACTTTTTGATAAAATGCTGATGTGTATACTTTCAATATTGATCAAGCTATTTGTTGATTTAATAATAATGTTTGTTTTAAATGAACTTTTTTTTTACTCAGTGAACGCATATTTAAACAGTGCCATCGATTGAAAATTTTACGGAAATTGCACTCGAAACTGGCGATTACTTACTTTTTGCATGCTTGTTATAATAATCAATGATTTTAAACTCATCCACATTTTGGATCTTTGACTCATTCTATCATATAACATGCCATGATATTGCCATAATCATTAATTATACAAACACAAATTAAAAATAAAAATATAGGTAGAATAATTTCCTAGGTAGGTACCAAAAAATAAAATCCTTATTATATAACTTACATTTAATAATATATTAGTTATCAATAGCTACATATTATTCATAATATACTTACTTACCTATATTTATTTACTTGTAGTTTTTCAAATTACACGAAATTCGAACAAAGTGACGTTTTCGCACTTTTTGCCATATTATTATTATCATTATTTCGGGGCACATTGTTTATTTGAGTTTTTAATTAAAATATGATATGCTTCACGAGATAACAACAATATATAATATCTTATTATGCCGCGTCAAAAATTAATTTAAATTATATTTGAAACAGTTTGTTTTCATACGTACCCAAATTACATTTACAATTTTTATATTATATTAAATAAATATTATATTTTAATAAATTCTCGACTTAAATGTTTATGTGATGCTATTTAATATTGCATGAAAACAATTGTGTTTCTGTCGTGTATTTAAGTACAGGATACTTTAATGAAGATCAAGAATTAGTATGCATCTTTGTACGAGTATTTTCGGGCTCGTGTTCTCGAAAATATTGAATTTAGACTCATTAAATTATCAACATTTTATTCACGTTCAAGCCGACTTAATCTAAATCTATACAACTTAAAAGTTAGAGTCTTATATAAACAAAATTACCATATTCGTGATTATTCATAAATTGTACGAAATTACATTATATTCATCGTGCAAGACGTATGAAATAAATGTGTACGAGTATTTCACTTAATTTCTACATTTAGCGTTTACTTATATATTGTATCGAATCAAAATAGATATGTATATGCGCTATCAACTAATTTATACATATTTGGCCACATATATACATCCAAAGAATTCCAGTAAAAAAAAAAAAAAAATTGTCGACATTAAAAATATCTAGGTAGGTATATTAAAATATATTATATTTATTAATATTTGTAAATTATATAAATATTGATAAGTTGATCGTAAGGATATAACATTTTCAACGTCTCAATAAAAGCAATTTATTATAAGAGTATACAGTAAAAGGAAAAAAAAAATTATTTACATTTTATCAGAATTATTTTGTCCCGATTCTTGTGTTTGAATTAAACTTTAGAAACGCTCGCTCGCGTTATACGCTAAATCGTGAAATAAAAATCTACCATATTTATTACGGATTTTATATCAGGTTATAAATATATTCAATACTGTATATTTTCTACATAATAGTTTGGTTGTATATTTTTTCTATCAATATTGCATAAAATATGATGTACTATATGTAATGTTATTTTTAATTTGTTACTTGATCTTTAATTTATTTTGATTTTTTTTTTGTGGTTAGTGTCTAAGTATTTTTGCCTTGTTTCGGTCATTAAGAATTATGTTTGTTTTTGTTTGTTTATTGGTGAGTAAATGTTATCAGCTGAAAGGAATTAAAAATAGAAAAATTCCTACACGTTTAATTATTTTTGTGATTAATATATGTATACGACTTTTATAAAAATGTAGACTCCTGTATATAGCAAGAGAAAAATCAATGTTCTTATAACATTTCCAAAAAAGTAAAACGTTTTACAAAACGATAATTATTGTACATTAATGATAATGTTTATCATTAATGTACAATTATTAACTGTTAGAAGGATAAAACAATTATTTTTTTAACAAAATATATATCAAAACGATATACCTTTTTTACCGTGTGGATATGATAATTCGTTATTATCATGTTGAACATTTTCTAATTATTCTATAATCGTATTATTAGTATTTTACCAAAATAAATAATTATCAATATATTTATTAATATAATAATATTTATATCATTGTAATAAAATATTGTCGATATAACAAATGGTAAATTTTTTAACTATATTTAACTATATTTTTAAATCAAATTTACCATTTTTAACAATATTTTTTCTGTGTATATATAATTTTTTTTTTTATTTCTTATACTTCGGAAAACCTTAGATATTTTTCATAATATATATTGTTTGAATTTTTAGTTAATTTGTTTGTTTTTAAAGAATTTTAGATTCTGAGCATAGCGAGGGATATAATAGTTGTTTAACGATGTATATTTATTTATCTCTGTAAATTAATTTTCGTCTAAGACTTTTTACCAGAAATTGAAATAAAAATGGTAAAATGATTTCGTCAAATTCGACTTTTGTTGTTTTTTAGTAATTACTAATTTTCAAAACAATGATTCATTTAAATTTTACAGAAAATGCAATTTATAAATCATATAGGTACCGACATTAATAAAATTTTTTTTTTGGCAATTTCGGACTATTTATTGCCATTTTAGATTTTGAGATACAATTTGTATTTAAGTCCAAATAGATAGTAAAGTAAGATTTTAAGACATAAAAAAATTCAATATTATGTTAGTTGTATTTTACTTTAATTAAATATTTAAAAATCGATGTAATAAAATAATATTAGATCTTGAGCCAGTTACTACAATGAAGTTTATTTTTTATTAATACGTTATTCTTGAGTAAAATTATATATACATAGTATATGTTATATTTTAAAATTTAAAAATAAAATTCGATAATTTTAAAACGAGATTTAAAAATTAATTTCTATGGTATATTAATATACAATACGAAACTAAACAAAAAATTTTTATTATGCGTTTTTCAATTTTTTATTTATTTATTTTTTAGTTTTTAAATACATTTTTCTAGATAAATTCTCTCAAATTTTCTAGGTCATACATTTCTGAACTCTATTTATAATATTCATGAAATGTATAATATTTAATAGTAATTTTTTGGATTAAAAATGTCTCTAAATCATTATAATTAGAATATTGTTTATTAGTTATTACTTTTAGAAAATGATTTCTAAATGTATTTAATAGTTTTGCTATTTTGGTTAGACTAGTTTAGACTTAGACATTTGGTATTTGAAGTGTTGTAAAAATTACAAACAAACGTATGTGATATCGGTTCAACCAGACTAGGTCTGTATTCTATATACAAAACGAAAATTCTAAAATATTTGTTTTTTTTTTTTTTTTTTTTTAATAATAAATAATATTATTATTATCAAGAACGGAAATTAAAATTATAGATATATGTAATAACTATATATCAATAGTAAAACTCACATATTAATTGTTATATGGATAGTGGGATACCTACCTATACTATATATTATTATAGTTAAACTATAGTTAAAATATTAGATTACGAACATTTTCATTTATTTTGTAGTTAAATCATTAGTAAGATATCTCTTTAAAATTTATATTTAAAATTGTATAAGAACTATAAGAGCGAACAAAAAGAAGCACCTGTATATACACTATACATTTTATTGTACCTATTACCTATATGAAACGTGAGAATACTGTGAAATTTTCGAGGATTATTATTTTTGTTTACTTTATGTAAAGTTTGATTACAAGTTGTTTACATTAACAAATTGATAATATGAAAATTGCTTCAAAATCAGCTGTTGTTTGTTGTATTCCGTGTGTTTGGCTAAAATCTTATATAGGTACCTGTTCCCGGTTCTTATAATAATTTCATAATATAATGTATTCTATGAAATTTTATAAGTAAGTATGTTGTCAACACTATAACAATATAATGGCTAGGGTTCAATACAATTTCAAGATAGTAAGAGATAAAACGTTAATGGATCGCCAGTTACTTCGGTCATGTCTCATATTGAGTCGGAGTGCCGAAGTTTAGATGGGGCGACTGATCTTGGTATACCTTACTTTAATTGTGTCCACAAGGTAACGAATTGTCGCTCAAAAAACTACATCCAACCCCTACTTCCAAGGGATCTGGATTAAATCTGTTTATTTCCTCGTACTTTCAACATCTGGTATTTTTGTTAGATATTAATTGTATTGTATGTAAAACAATTAAATTTTCTATAGAAAACAGATTTACTTTTAATGGAATTTTTTACTTTTAAAATTTTATATTCAATATTTTTATATTTGGTCAACAAATATTTAGTAATTTTCAATTTTATAAAATAATATTAGGGAATAAATAATAAAAAAATATTTAAAAAAAGTAAAAAAGTCGATTGAACGTAGAGTTGTTAACAAATAATTTAAATCAGTTTTCAGAATCTTTATAGGACCATTCAAACAACCACTACGATAGAGAAAAAATAGGTGTCTTTAGTGTTTAAAACTAGCTCAATGAGAATTTCAGGCGTATTTCACAAATTTGACGAATTTGGCGTAGAATAAAATAAAAGAAATAAAAGAAAAAATATAAATCTGCATTAATTTGGTTTTGTATGTTATGTATAAAAAAATTAATTTACAAATATAATTAATATCATAAAAAATAAAAAAAAATAAGATGTTTTTATTGATTATTCTTTTGTACATTTCAAACCCTATAATGTCTATATAGCTAAATTTATAAATTATAGTTATAAATTATCTGGGAATAATAAGGAAAATTCTAGAAAGAACATTTACTGTTGTTTCCGAAAAATATGAACCTTTTTTGGAAAATTAAAAAACTCGCCGTTTTTGAAAAATCGACTTTTATATTACCTGCTTTTTAGTTTTGACTAAAAATGTGTTTTCGATTTACCTATTTTATTAATTTATTTACACTATGTACATTGTACAGTGTATACCCGTACAGCTGCAGGTGGCATCACACTACATTTGTTTATCAATGTCAAAAATCATACCAAATTTTATTGGTTTTAGATAAGGAACGTGATGTGTTTGTTTTAATAACATTATATTTGCCAAACTTTGTTCTTTGCTATCGAATTAAAAGTAATAATATACTTTCCTGTTCACTACCTGGATGAATTTTTATTGTTTTATATTTACTGGAAAAAAAATTTTTTTCTCCAAATTTTTGCAGAATAGTGGTTATATTAAAAAGGTTGTTGTCCTTATGTTTTTTGTATAATTTTGCAAATTACAAAATGTTCTCAATTTTCAAGAAATTTTAATTTGATTTAAAATATTATTATTACATTAAATTAATGAATAACATTACATTTATATAGGTACAATGCAACCTAACCTATAACCAAATTTTATTATTTTCAAGTATATTTTAAATAACATAATTATATTTTAAAACCGTTTACCTATATATATATATATATATGATAAGAGACAACTAATAAACTAAAGAGTAATATTTATTATTTAATGTCATAATATTTTGTGATTGTATAGTATGAGATCGGGATGGTTTGAAGTTCAATAGTATTTACTAGAATTGTATTATTTTTTTTATGAAACGAGGTTTTTTTTTCGAAATGTTCTCAATTTGTTCCGGAAAACTTTATTTTTGTCTATATTTGAAATGACAAAAAAACCCAACGACTGTTCACATTAAAAATTATAGGTTAGTGGATATTATACATATAGAATATAATATACACAAGAACAAAACGCGTTTACCTATATTATACACAATCTATTGTATCGTGGCCGATTTTACATAGATTTACTTTGAAAAAAATTTGAAACACGGACGGAAGTAATATGATGTTTATATATAATATGTACGTATAAACTCACCTACATTTGTATGATGTAAAAATAAATTTCACCTCGTTTATCAAATCCAATTTTGGACAAATCTATTCGTCACGTGTACATGAAAAACATTTTGTAAGGTACCCAACCTAACCTATAATACATGGATCATTTAGTGTCTTTCTGCGTGCCCCAATGGTGACCAATTTTACCCCGATCAGTAATTATACTTTACACACAGTAACATCTGTATAACATTTTCGATGTTGTAAATGAAAGAAAGGCGCATTTTTTGTGGAATGCATTTTAGCTTTCGGTACCTAATGTGATAACAAATTTGTAAACTTAACAAGTTTCAAAAAATACATCTCTCAGGTTTTTATTTTCATCGATACGATAGATAAGTTAATTGGTTAATTTGATATATAAAAAGTATACGAATCTTATATCGAAGAAAATTCAATTAGTTTTTTATTCTTACTTTTTTGACCTTTAAAAATAGTTGCTTTGTAAGACCAATAAATTAAAAATAAAGTAAAGTCTTACTGCAGTAAATCAGGTTATTTAGGTTACAATTTGGGTTAAAGTAAAGTTATTGCAGTATTTCCCCAAGTTAGCGATTTAAATAATAATAAAAAAAAAGTTCATTATTATTGTGACTATAATTTATAATGCATAAAAATATCACTAAACTTAATCATATCTTGACGAACGATAGCCCAAATTAAAACGTGATTAAGATGTGGTTCGTAGTGCAGTACGTGGAAATCACGATAAGGCATAATTTATTCGGTATTAAAACTTATCTGTTCGATTTTTCGAAGTTGTAAAATATCGGTGATAAAATGTATTTTTGGCTCAAGCATTTGAAAATTGTCGAATGAAGCCATTGCTGTTTTTGTTTTATTCCGGAGAATTGCGTACAAACAATACAATTGTCAAGTGGAGGTTAATATCCTTAAACCACGCCTGTATACGTGTCTGCATATAAGTAAAACGGATAAGAATAATCGTATGTTATTGGAACGAGTGTGTAATATAGATATGAGTTATTTTGATCGAAACAAAAATTACATTTCCGACAATCTGCTAATCTTGAAATTTCATGTTATTTAAGTATGACATTTATACGGAATATAATATTAAAAATTTTAATTTTATTCTAATACTATAATATGCAAAGTACTCGTACAATAGGAGACTTTGAGAGAACTCAAAATTAATATTGTACCTATCAAAATGAGGGCATGTTATTTTAATTTTAGCATCGGAAAAAGTGGCGAATGATATGGAAGAAAGTCATAAATGTAGGCAATATTCTGTTGTCAGTATAATATACTGACGATGTGGTAATTCTTGAAAAATCTCAAAAAACGAAATGGACATAACAAAACAAGTGCCTAAGTATATTCTTAAATTTGATATGAATAAAATCAAAATGAAATATATGTTCATGACAAGGCAGGATGCACTGGCTCAGTGGTTGTGCAGAATCTCAATGTAGTATCTATCCATTTGAATGTATACAATTTTTAGATAATTAAGATTTAACCTAAATCACAAGATTAGGAGTTCTCTGGAGAGGATGATAATAGGGAGAACATATTTTCCTGGAAAGTATCGAAAACGATGTGAAATGATTTTTCTCTCTTCGAGCTCTTTAATTTACTTAGACTAAGGTTAAAAAAAAAATACATATATATGAAAAGAACGAGATAATTGTTAATTTTTTTTTGATGAAGGTTTTCAGGAAGATTTTTTTATCCATTTTCAACTCGGACAATGAGCTATATGAATGGAGATCAAATGTAATCATCTATAGTAGATTTAATGTGTTGAACGTGAAAAAAGTCTCGATTAACCAAAAAAAGTCTAAAGTGACAAAAAGGACATTGAGGTAGTACACTTCAACGTCGGTTTAATTGAATAACTAATGACATACATATACAATTTGATGGGAATGAAGCGGGATGATGGAAACCGACGAAGGGAGTAGAAAATGATAAATAAAAAAAATATAGAAAAATCAATCCAAATCAATTGCACTAATATAAGATACCATACCAATACAATTTTTTATAGAAATTCTAAATTATGCTATGCACTATCTACATAAACATACTATATATTATCATTTTTTATGGTATTTCATCAACATTTAAAAGATAATGTATTTAATTAAATATAATTAAGTAATTTTATACGTAAAATAAATATACAGGAAATAAATCTACTTGTCAATTATCAGCCCTCCTTATCGATTATTATCACTATTATCACACCGTATAATATTAATATAACAACATCGTTCACGAAAATCATTAAAACATAAAAAACATAAAAATATTTATATATTTTTTGTTAGTATCATTTTATAAAAAATTACAATATTTTTTTTGTGATTTAAATTTTGGTATTTGTAGTCAACTGTTAGAGTTCTATTCATTTACATAATTTTATACAGTAAAAATGAATTTTTAACAGTAATTTAAATCTCAAAAAATCCAAATTTTCATGTTTTGCTATAATAATACTCATCCCGATAATCTTATATGTATACTTATATGTATATACTTATTATTAATTAATGACATATTAAGGAATATAGCTGTACTTTATGAACTATGTTCTTTAGTTATATTATAATAATTTATTGTTAACTCTAATAATTTACTGGAAATTTTAATAGTATATTGTCGGATGTAAACATAATACATCATCAATACAGCCATCTTTTTATTATGCTGATGAGGAAGATTTACGACTTGCGGGAAACTAAAATTAATATTAAGGTGTTACTTATAAAATGCTTTTTAAAAAAATGTGTTCGTATTTTATATACTTTTTGCATGTGACTAATATTTTAAATTTTGTATGGCACCGAGGAAGCTGCAATTGATCTTAGAATAATATTTATACTTGTTGATATTTATTTTGAAAACCATTTTTTTTTATAGATAAATGCTGGAAAATGTTCAAATATATCATCCATATGGGTACACGACGAAAAGTGTATATCACAGAAAGTAATTTTAAAAGATAATATTTGTAAATCTTACGGTGATAACCGTTTGTTTAAACAGGATACAGTGTAGGTTATTGACGGAAAAATAAATCAAAGTGTTGTGGTAATCGACTTTTCGTCAATAAAGAGGACATTATTTTCCCGTCATATATAGCTTTGTTAAATTATCGTTTTAATTGCGTTGCACCGAGTTACAGTATATACTAGTATGTACAGTATTATTTGGAAGTGCATTTATTCACAGGGATTATTATTAATTCCGTGTAATGTATTAACAGTGTTTTTCAAAATGTTGTGAAAACAGAGAGCAGGTACATAAAGTCACAAATTAGTCATTCGGGCAATGGACGAAAATACCAGGGGGGGGGAGGAGAAGGGGCATATATTAATAGGTCGGTCTAATTGTCATCTATTTTTGTTCGTTTGGTCTAATTGTCTCAAAATAAGTCTCGTCGTCGCTATCAAGTCGGCAGTTAAGCCGGAGGGGACATTTAGACCGGAGATGACAACAAGACCAGAAAGGGGACAACTTTAAACGGTACGACACCGTATCTCGTTTATCGAACCGTCTCGTAATTGAAAAAAGTGGTTGGTTTATAACACACAATGTAGTGTTTATTTTACAGAATTCAATCTTTTACGGTAATCCGTAACATTATATGTCATACGTATACAAGTACGGCGGGGGTTCGCCGTGGATGGAATACACTGGATTAGGTTGGCCTAAAGCCCCACTGTCGGGGGGACGGATGTTCCCTAAACAACCCTACAAATGTATGCGGGTATCCCGAGCTTGTCCCCAGTGGTGGGCCTCCATTGATCGGTACGGCGCGCGATCGATACCTCGTTTGATACACACGGTTACCCGGATACCAGGGCGGGACGGTAAGTATGGCAGTGTGAGAATGGTGGGAGGGGGAGCGTAACTCAAGTAAGTAACGGCTCGGTAGTGACGGGGGACGAGGATAGATCATGTAAGTAGAGGCTCTGGGAAGGGGCGAGAGAGAGAGAGAGAGAGAGAGAGAGAATGCGTTCGGCTGGCTGGCTTGGTTTCTCGCCGTTCGCCCCGGGGTGACAACGGTTCGGTTCCACGGTGTCCCTGGATCGTGAACATTTTTCTTCGATAATATCGGAGGTGTTGAGTTAGGACGGATTTCCGTTACACTTTTATCGTTGATATCATGGAAGAATAAATTGTCGTATTTGTATTCTTATTGTAATTAAAAAAAAAAAAATCAAAAAAAAATCGCATTTTTGGAATCAGGACTTTTGCTTTGCTTTATATGGACGGCCTATTTAAATTCCAGGTTTTACCTTGCTAGTGGAGGAGTTTTGATGAAGTTGTTGAAGTTGCTTTAGATTTTTAATTTGTTTGTTTTTGAGGCCCACTCTAGTAGGGTCTAGGTTTTGGGTTTTGGGTCCGGCCGACTCGTGGCCAAGAGCTCTGATGTGCCCGTATAGGGACTGGTTGTTTATGTGAAATATCGCATTTGCTTGGCCACGGATGTTATTTTGGATTTTACAAAGCGTTGCCTTAGTGACTGACTTGCTTTGTGGGGGGGGGGGGGTACTCTGTCTCAAGCTTATGCTTCTACCAGACGGTTGGATGTATCAGGGGTTGTGAGGTGGTGGGGAGGTGAGAGTGGATGGTTTGGGTTAATTTTAGAAGTTCAGAGGACGGTTTCTTTTGTAGCCATCGAGGAGGCCGGGGCGGGTTGATATGGGCGCGATGTGTGGGAAGGGGGATGATGAAATCGAATGTTTGAGTTTGGTGGAGGTGGAGTTTGTATAGTCGAGAATGGACGGGATGTTGGTGGATTTTCTGATGGTGTGGTTGCTAACATAGAGGGGAAGATTGGTGATTTTGGGGAGAGTAGTATTTTGAACGGATTCGATGAGGGACCAGTTTGTGTTTGAAGTATTGGAGGACCATGCGGGGAGGTGTAAGTAAGAATGGGGCGCATGTAGGCTTTGAAAATGTATAATTTGGTTCTGATGGAGAGTGGGCTTTTTTTGTTTAGCAGTGTTGCCTTAGTCAAATCTAACCTCTATATGCAGTGCCGGATCTAGAGAATTTGTCGCCCGGGGCAAAAATAATTGTAGCGCCCCTTTTTAAATTTGAATAGGTAAGCAAAAAAAAAAAAACAGGTCATTCGTAAATTTCTACCAAAACTCCAAAAAATTTCTATTAAAAATTAAAAGAGATCAATGGGACTCCTTCCAAAAGCGGAATGAAAAGTTTAAATATTTTTACATTTTGAGCCCCATCATAATGGCGCCCGGGACAAGTGCCCCGGTTCGCTCCCCCTAGACTGACTTGACTTCCTTTGTTGGGGGGGGGGGTGCTCTGTCTCAAGCTTGTGCTTCTTCCAGAGGGTCGGATGTTTAAGGAGTTGTGAGGTGGGGAGAGGTGAATTTATAGTTTTTGAATTTTAGAAATTGAGAGGACGGTTTCTTTTGTGGTCGTTAAGTAGGCTGGGGCGGGTTGAGATTGACTTGATGTGTTGAAAGGGAGACGAACTGATTGACTGTTGGAGTTTGGTGGAGGTGGCATTGTAAATTCGAGAATCGACGGGATGTTGGGCTCCCCCTAGACCGACTTGCTTTGTGGGGGGATACTCTGTCTCAAGTTTGTGCTTCTTCCAAAGGGTAGCTCCCCCTTGCTTTGCTTGGGTGGGCGACCTATGGGGGTCTGTGATACTATTCCAGGCGTTAGCCTTTACTAGTGTGGGAAATGAAGGGAGAAATTTTGTGAATTTTATTTAGTTAATCGGAGTCCGTCCATTTGAGGGGACAGGTTAGGACAGTATTCGCTCTTTGTTTAGTAATTCCTCTGCCTAGGTCCCTTAAGTGGGCCAGGGGGGATTGGTAGCTCCCCCTAGATCCGGCACTGTCTATATGTGTGATCAAGTGCCCGTCTTACCCGTGTCTTCCGGCGTTTCGTTTATTGGTAATTTTGGGCTGGTTATCGGCTTTACGTTCCGTACTTTGTGTCTGGTCTTATGCTCATCGACCGTACGATGCGTCCCACGGATGCTTTGCTCGTCTAATCACTCATTTGGTGCTCCGAACGTTCCATTTTTCCCGTTTCAATTGCCGCGTTCGGTTCGTCAGCCGCCACCAGTACTTTCTATTGGTGGTGAGCTCCCACGGCTTCGGTCGATCGATTGTTGATTTTGCCGCTAGATGGCGTTACCTGTTTTTTCAATGATTCTTTCTTTTTAATAATGTTTTCTGGTCTTGACAAAGACCGTTTGTTGTTTGTTTATTTAATTTTCTGTTTGTATTAATGTCGGCTTGTATACCCCGTTACAAATTAGACCGGGTGTAAAAATTTATAGGGGACATTTAGACCACAAAAGTGAACAATAAGCTCGGTAGAGACAAGTAGATCGGCCGATCTACTTCCTTCAATATACAAGTAAAACATTAGTGATATACTTGTGATATCGAAAAAATAGACAACAGTAAAACATAAGATAATTTTGTTTACAATACTGTGTCAAAAATTGTTTTTTTAATTACACTACATTCCGAGAACAATTTTTCTCGTAAAACGGTTTTGTTAACAAATATTGTGATTACACAACAATAAAATGTGGTACTGACAAAGATCTATTCTAATTCATTTTGAAAAATGTACTTAAATATTTTTAAATTATATAATTTTTATTTTGCTTAAAATGGCATACAATTTGCCTACATAGAACCTCTTAAAAATCACATGAGTGGTGTCCTCTTAAGGTGTTTTGTGTGGGCGAATTTTTAAATATTTTTAGAAAAATACAAATTCAATTTCAAAAATGTAAAAATATACCATATATTATAATATATATATTGTATAATATGCAATAATATAAAGAATATACCATTTTTATTATCGTATAATCACGATATATTTTGTTTAAAATAAACATGTTCATGAATTTTTCATTTTCATTAACTTGAAATTAATATCATAGAAAGATGAAATGAAAAATAAATCATATAGAACAAAAATTAACAAGCATCCTACGTCATCGATTTTTGATATGAGTATTATTATACGTTTTATGAGTTGTTTAAAAATATATTTATTTTTTATTTTTTTAAATAACTATAAATCATAAAAAAATGAATGAATAATGAATTAAGACTACGTGGTGAGCAATTGATAATATTGTTAGCTATAATAAATTTTTTTTATTTCGAATTTGTAAAGTTGATTTCTAAATTTATAAAAATGAAAAATGCTAATGCAAATTTTTCATTAATAATGAATTAAAATTTTTTTAATTAATTAAAAAATTTAAAATGATAGGTACAACTAAAATATGGACAATTAAAAAAAAAAAAAATCCCTTTTACTCTTAACTAAATATAATTTTATTAAAAATAAAACATATAAAAATACTTTAGGTACATCCTTTGGTGGCACAAAGGTTTTATAAGGTGCATATGAACCATATGTTTGCCGAGTTACAAGAATACGAAGACAAATAATTATTTTTACTATTTCCGTATGTCCATAAGTAGTTTTAACGAATTGCTGAGCAAACATGATGGTACATACATCATCTCCTCTTTTTAAATGTTGGGGTTCTGACAATACACATTTTTATTTTGTAATTTGTCTAAATTTATTTGAAAGTTTTCAGAATTTGATAATACTTCTACACCACCCCGCAGCACCTATTGATGGGAGAGCTCACGCTAAAAAATGGAATTAAATTATTTATTTCGATAGATTCTGTAAATTCATATCTGTTTGAATTTATTTGACATTTCTACCTCTTTATACATTTCTACAGATCCGTGAAGTAGCGGGAGGATGAAAAGCAACAATTTTTGTTATACCATCAATATTTAGCGTTTAATTAGGGATTTCAGAAAATATCAAAAGTATAATATTATTCCTTCACATAAACCCGAACTTATTGTTATTAGTGATCCAACAATAAATTCCACTGATTTTTAAAGGAGTATTATATAGGCAATTTTAATTACATTAAAAAAAAATTATATTAAATAACTGAAAGGGTTTCATATATTTTTTCAATATAATTTACAAGTATTATATTATAACACGTTACCATATAATGGCATTAATGGTAGTCATTATAAATACAGAAAATATCTTATAATACTTTTGAAAATTAAGCTAATGTAGAATAGTTACGTAGATACGTGTAGTATTGCAAATATTTTGTAAATACTTTTTTTTTAACGTATTTAATACAGTATTTTGAATTTTGGTTTCAAGCCCTGATGTCCGAACTCAATAAAGAAATATTGAACGTCGTATGTCTAAAACGATATTTAATTAATTGTCGTAGTAAGAAATTTAATATAGTCAGTGGGCCCGGAATGTTAGTAATAAGGAAAAGGATTTTAATTTTATTATTACAATATAAAGTTATGATAGAAATGTTACACCAGGAAAAGGTTCAAAACAAACATTGTCCCGATAAGAGTTATACGGATTTAAAAAGCTAGGTATAGACATCAATTTTCAATATTTTTAAAAGTTTTTAATCATATTATTTTATATTTTAAATATTTATATTTTAATAATCCAACTTTAAAAATTAAAATTGAGATCTAAATTTTTATACCAGTCTGAATATTATCTTGCCAATCTTGTTATCATCTCCGGTCTAAATATTCCCTCCGGTCTTATTATCATCTTGATAGGGACAATTTGACCGGTCAGTCTACTTGTCCCAACCGGTCTTATTGTCCATTTTTGTGGTCTAAATGTCACCTAAAATTTTACACCCGGTCTAATTGTCCCCTTTCTGGTCTTGTTGTCATCTCCAGTCTAAATGTCCCCTCTGGCCTAATTGTCATTTTGATAGGGACAAAAAGACCTCTTTTGAGACAATTATACCAGACGAAAAATATATGGGGTAATTAGACTAGCTGGTCTACTTGTTCCTACCGGTATTATTGTCCATTTTTGTGGTCTAAATGGCCCCTAAATTTTTACATCCGCTCTAATTGCCCCCTTTCTGATTTTTTTGTCGCCTTCGGTTTAATCGTCCCTCCGGTCTTCTTGTCACCTTGCCTAATGTATTGTAATTAATGGTAAAATTAAATTGCTTTTTTTGAATTTTTATAACAGATTTTGGTGATGTAAAAGTGCTCTATAGAGTTTTTTGTAGCCCATTGTATAATAGTCTGAAAATTAAGGTTAAATTAAATTGGTTTATTAAAAAAATAAATAATATTTCTAATTCTGGATGAATTGAGAAAAACGACGAAAATCAGTGTAAAATTAATAACGAAACAGCAGTTATTATTAAATATCATATCATCACTCCGATCGGCTATTCGGATGTAATCATTTATCAATTGAATTTTAGGGCATGCTATTATTTCAAGCTATGTTGAGTGAAGTGAACCGAGTGCTCATTATTCAATAATCGCACTCTGTCATTTTATCCTTGTTGTATTCATATTTATCACTTTACTCTTATTCTACTACTACTAAGAATGAGAACTTAAAAAGCTTTTTCTTAAAAAGAAAACTTCGTACTAATAACGTTGAGAATCTTTATGATGCAAATACATAAATTAAATAATGTTTAAGGGTTTGATACAAAAATAATAATAATTAATAACGTTTAAATTGTCATAACCAGGCGCTTACCTATATTATCGAACTACGGAGAGAGTAAGTTCGGTACCAAGGGAGCTTGGTATTTTTAGAAAAGTCAGAACACTCTCGAATTAATAGTTTGTTAGTTTGATCAAGAGAATAATTTAAATATTAAAGATATAAGGAAATTTTCAAGTATTATTTCGAAAATGTTATATTGAAAGATAAGAATTCTTCTAAACATTATAGACACCAATATTGGGGGTTTTTTTTTATGGATAATTGGATAATTTTAATATTAATGCAATATACGATATAAATTTATTGTAATGATAAAATCCTTAATAAACGAAAGGAAAATTATATTTACAAGGGTCATTATAAATTGATGTTTCAGAGTTCCTTTGTAAAACTTATCCTGCTTTCTATCGAATTCGTAAATTAGAGTTTACTGCGAACGTCTTAGACGGAGAAAACTTAATTACGGCTTAAGAATAATAATGGATTTTTGTCATCATGTTTTGTACTTGTATAATTGTATATGTAATGTAAAATATTATACACAATTAGTCAAAGGGACGGGCTGTGCTCTACTAATCGAGATTACAGTGTAAATGTGATAACAATAATTGAATAATATAATGTGAACTACATGTAAAGCTAAAAATTTTTTAAAAATAATAATTATATATATATATATATAGATAATAAATTATCTGTTATATGATAAAAATTAAAACAAATTTGTCGATAAGTTGCATTTAAACGCATATTTATATGATAAATTGATATGAATATATATTATGGAATGTTATATGTATACCGACTGTAAGCTCATATAGTTGCGTGATTCAATTTATAAAAAAAAAAAAAAAAATGTATCTAGTTATATGGTTCAAGTTAAAATGGAAAAAATATTAACTTAACTAATCAATTAAAAAAAAAAAAAATTAAAATTTTTTTTTATTAAATATTTAGCATCATAGGTACGTACATAAATAATAATTGAATTTAAAATTGATAAAATTGACATTAAATACTCTTTATAACTAGTTAATTTCCACCATTGATAAAGATAATACATATTAATATATCAAAAAAATATGGTACACCCCACAATTTGTTATTACGAGTAGTGTTGCATCTGTAATGTTCTACGATATAGATTAACCTCCACGAAGTCTTGCAATCAGCAAATAAGGTCATTTAGATTAAGCATGGGTAAGATTTTTACGATCAATATTTTTGCATTTGCTTACGGGATTTTTGGTTTATTAATTCATATTTAAGTTTTTTTTTTCAATGTATATAGTACACATTTTCAATATTTTTTGTTTACAGAAATAGTCACTGATGATTGTTTTTGTATTTCGTTATGTCCACGGCGAATGAATTCAGAAAATAATATTTCTTTCAAGTTTAATTTGTTCACAATTTCATAATATGACATTATTATTTTTACAGTAGGAACAATGTGATCTTAATGAATTATAATACCTATTTATGATTTCTCCGTATGGTGAAAAATCAATTACAACTTTTATATTAGGCACCTTCTCTATTTATGACACTGCATATTCCTTCAATTTTTTTTTTGATGTACACACGTAGGTATAATGTATATATAATATATATATAACATAGTATTATCAATGAAGAGCTTATTATGGTTGTTCTTAGTGCTCGTGACTCATGCTTTATCAGCCAACAGTAATTAATTGATAACAATACAATAATTCAAATAAAGTTAAATCATTAAGTACCAATTTCGTGGAGTTGAAATCGAAAATAGCTATATGCGCATTTAATAACCTGAACAGATTTAGTTTATAACGGATAATGTAGCGGAATAAACGCTCTGAATCTTCTCTATTATTATTCCGATTATATTATAATTGTGTAATTTAATATCATATATTCTATAATTTCTCTCTGTTTGCTGCAGGGATGAATGAGAATTCGGAAAATTGAACGATACGATCTTAACGTTTCGGTTACAGTTTGTTTAAACGAAAATCTGTATAGGTAATTTATGGTGATTTATTAGGTACGTAAGCAATATTGACTATATATTAAGATAGTTAAGAAATTATTTTTATTCGTTTGTCGTCTGTGAAATATTTGTAAGATGGATAAACGCAATAATTTACCTCGAATTAATTATAGTATTATTATTTATAAACGGACTTAACCGTTATGTTTTGAATAATTTTTCACGGTAATGTATTTTTTTTTCGGCGAGAATCATTACGGAGCATTTGGTAAAATTTATAATTTTGTAATCGATCGGTGTGTCAAAATATACCTATAATTCGTCTCTTTAATAATTACCAGCAGGTTGTTATGATAGTAATAAAATTGAATTTTTAAAACACTGCAGGCAGAACAATTAAAAAGTAATGTTCACACCAATGTTGTAAAGGGCGCGTTTCTGATGAAATCGTTAAATTTTATGTCATCTGAACACTTAGAAAACGGCAAGTGAATGTAAAAAAGGGGAAAATGTTTCAGATACAAAAAATAATAAACAAGTAATACGGACTTTCAAGTGATTTTAAACTAAAAATAGCTATTATCAAAATCTGTGGAGGTAATACATTAATCTACCTATATGTCTGCTAAGAAATTGTTTTTGATATTTAAATATGTATTCCAGTAATTTAAATTAACAAAATAAAATTTCAAAATATGATTCCAATAATAAGGGTATAGATACATTTTTCATTTACAACTTTGATCATTGTCCAAAGATATTTTAGTCTCAAGTCACGTATTACGATTACCCGTTATAATAGAGATACTATATTATTATAGTAGGAGAGAAGTACCTACTCGTTAACATCTACTGATTGGTTGTTGATATCATAAATAGTTTATATATGTTATTGTTTGTGATACATACTTAATATATTCATATAACGATTTTAGATTTTAATATGAAACTATTAATAGGTATAATAAGTATTATAGTACTTATAATTTTTATTGAATTATTTTATTATTAGTTATAAATTATTGATCATGAAATATATTTAGATACATGGAAACATAGACATATAAATATATATATAATAATATATATATAATATAAATACATAAACTGCGCTTAGAGAAAAAGAAACTAAAATCAGTTGTTGAGTAAATGAGACGCATAGAAAAAACATGGAAGAAAAACCAACAATATTTAAAATTCAATGATTGCAAATAATACTATAGCAGAGAACATTTGAAAAGTGAAACTCGACCAGCTGGTTAAACTTTTGGAGAATCTATCATGAAGTATGAATGTAAAAAGTATAATGTAAAAAGGATGAATAAACTGACCACGAAAATAGAACCAGAGAACATCAATTTACTGAAATACAATAAGAACGGTGGTGTGGTATGTAATGACGGTTGGTAATGAGGACCGCATAAATATAGTACCAAAGAATTAATCAACTGTTAAAATGCAATCAAGGTTATAGAGACCGTCCGTCATTAGCTGGACGAGTTTCATATGCCTGATATAAAGTATTATTATTGTGATAACATGATATTATATACACGAAAAGTATTTGAAAAAATAAAAATGATATAATTCAACCTTTGGAAATTTTGTAGTCATTTATCGATACCTATTATAATTTATAATTATCACTACAAACATCATGTTGTAATAATGAAAATGTTTTAATTAAATTTAAACTAATATTATAATAAACCTGGCAAAATAAATAAACTAGTAATCTCACTGAAATCTTTTCAAAATATTCACTGTTGTTAGTTGTTAGAATAATAAAATATCATTTAAGTTAATTAACAATGTTTGTAAATTATATAGTGGTTATTTGAAAATGGAAACGATATATAATACTAACTATATCGTGTGATTCAAGCATGTTGAATTTTTCCTCCAAAGGCTGTATACAAAGGATATATATGTGTAGGTACAGTATAACATAATAATATATATAAAAGTTTTATAATTCACTTATCTCATTGGTATTATCGTTCATCGAATTGTTTTGTAGGACCAGCAATAAGGACCGATAAACTTAAACTTAGAAATATTTCTCTGAACTTAATCATTTTATTTCGTTATATCAAAATTTCACGACTTTGATAATCAACTTTCCAGATTTAGGGAACACGTTTTTACAAATACAATTTTGGAAAATAGATGGTGAATAAAATATAATTAATATTTTGTCAAAAACAATATTTTAAAAAGCCGGTTAGTATGTAAGATTACGGTAATAATCTTTTTAGCCGGCTTTTCAGCTAAAATGACGTACCGTTAAAAAAACAATTTAAAAAAACGTATTAGCTAGTGCTATAACCAGAGATATAGGTGGTTATATATTAGTACTCTGTATAACTCAAAATTATTAGGTACGTATAAAAAAATTTATGAAATTTATTTCTAATTACGTTATTTTTTTTTTAAATATTATCTTTATGCAATCTTTATAGAATAGTTATAAACGGCACAATAATTGGTATTAATAAGTTCATTATTTACCTGCAGCAGTAGCGGAAATCGAGCATACAACGAAGATGATAATAAATTTAAATTTATATTCTATTTATTCATTAAACGTATCATAAATAATTATTGACGGTAGTTTTCATGTAATAACTTCTTTTCATGAAACCGCTAGGCTATAAAATGTATAGGTACATGCTAGAAATTTTAATGGGGTAATGAATATTAATTTTTTCAATGGATTAAGATTATAATATATATTCAATATCATAATACGTAATTAAAACGAGTAACGTAGGTACATGAAAATGTAACAGGAAAACGCACCCGTTTTTATGAGTAAAGACAGTTTTTACGAAATTATAAAAAAATTAAAAAGTTGATATATAATATATATTTATATTATAAAGTCCTTTCTCCTCGAATAGGTAAATTTGGATATGATGTATGTCGATAGGCTAATAATAATAATGGCTGTACATTGTACATAATAAATTTATAATAATAAGCTTTCTTATTTTTTTGCCAGGAACGTTTACTGTAACGATTTTAACTTTTTACAAATAAAATATTTTAATATACATTGTTATAGAAAAAATTAGCCGGATTCTATTACATTAGTCAAGCAGCTCAATTGGATATAGTGTATATATTCATATTATATATTATATATATATATATATATATTATGTCAAATGAAGACTAGTCGAATAGTATTAAGGTGACTCTCTGCGAGCAAATTTTAGACACTAAAAAACCGTTTTTTTTTGTCCATCGTAGCGATTGATTGAATGGTCCAATAAAGGTTTGGAAAACTGATTAAAAATTTTTAACAACTCTACTTTTCATCGAATTTTTTTTTTCAATTTTTCTTATTAGTTTATACCTTAAAATTATTTTATACAATTAAAAATTACTAAATATTTGTTGACCAATTAATATTAAAATATTGGATAATATAAAAAATTTTAAATTAATTTAATGATAAATTAAAATGTGTTTTCTCAAACCCGAATCGGACTTTACGATAAATCGCTACGAAAGGTGCTAGTACAAATGTGGAATCAAAGGGCATAAACGACACAAACATATAGTACAAACCAAGGTGGATACACCGGACAAATTCACCACTAGATTACGTTTAATACACGACAGAGGACCAATTTAAACTAGTTTTATTATACAAAACATATATTTTATATAGGGACATAAATTGCATTTTATTTTATTAAATATCTATATACCAAAGGTCGATGCCATATCTAAGGGAGGTTCAGACACCCCTGAAATAAATTCGTTCAATAGTAGAAATATTGAACTGGTTAGGGAAGTATAGTTCATGCATTTATAATTTATGTTATGTTTAATATTAAATATGGAAGTGCCTATACCAAAGGTGGAGTATTAAATATAAAGTATTAAAATTACTATGTAGAATTTACCATGTGCATTTGCAAAAAAACAAGTTATTGACAAAAACCGATAACTCGTCTTGGCCAGTCATTTAGCAAAAAATAAAAAATAAAAATATATTGTTTTGAATTTTAAGTTGTTAACATACAGTAGATTTAGTTAAATGAATTAAATTATACGTTTTAAAAATGCTTAATATATGTTTTGTTCCTGGGTGTAATACTGGCCTGTCTATAATGACAGAAAACAATATCAAAAAGAAGGTAGAAAATATCCTTCATTATTTCATCCTCCTGAGGTATATGGTTTTAGGTTGGTATCTTTTTAGTAAATCTAATAATTGCTACCCTACTGTTTTTAACTTTTTAATATTTTTAAATATCAACAAATTACAAAATGCATTGTAACTATTATTTATTAGTTTTCTGAGTATATATTGTATTTTTATGATAAAATATTAAATAGTTTTAAATGGCTAAAATTTTAGAATATTATTGATGTATGGATTAAACAAATTCTAAAAGCAGATAGGGTTTTACATAAAAAATATTTAGTATGTGAACTTCATTTTCTCTCTAACGATTAAAAAAAAAAAAGATTTTTGCATTCAAATACTGTAACAAACAAGTGGAAAAAAAAAAAATTAAAAACGTTTAAAAAGAATGTCTAAATTAATATAGATTTAACATACTTATCGAAATAATATAAAATATATATCTATTATACAATGATTATAAATAAGTAATAATAATAATGACTACCAATGTACTATAATATATTAATTTATATTTTATAGGTACATTATATTACTTGTTCCTTTTTAAACGGCTTCTTCAAAAATCTTATTTCACAAAAATGTTATAATATAAGAGATACCTCTACCCATATAAAATCATAGAAATGAACTCCTCTGTTTGCTATGCCGGACTCCTAACAGAACTTTCAACGGGTGTAATTGTTTCAATCATATCTTAGGCAGGTATCTTATATCTTATAAATTCGTCTTGGTAAAAACTATTGACAATGGAAAAACTTTTAAATTCCGATTTTTTTTTTTTTTTGGGAGGGGGGCACTGAAATGGACTTGAAAATTATTTACAATCTAAGTGAGCGTGTTTTATAGTACCAAAAATCGCCTGTGTATAGTGTCTTCTTAATATTATCTACAGATTTTTGATAATTTCGTTATGTATTATAATATCTATTAGGTATAGACAATTTGTGGCCACATAAAAAAAGTGATAAATATTGACTGTTATCTTATTATGTTATAAATTAATAATTTATTATAGACAATATAGGTTATTTATATACCTAATAATAAAGAAAATACATTTTAAACTTTAAAAGTAATCATATTATCCAATTACCTTGATTAAATATAGATATAAAAATTAAAATTTATCAAAGCAATTTTGAAATTATAAAAACAAAAAAAAAATTTTAATTTTATTAAAATATTGAACATTATCTATTAATCGACTGCGACTATGTTATTATAGTATTTTGCGAACATAAGTCTATAGTATTAAAAACACTTAATCATAAACAAATAATAATATTTAAACACGAGACAAAATTAATTTATACATTTACAATAAAAAATTCATTAACCTAACCTCAGGTCGATCAGGCTAATGTTGACATAATACGGTTTATGTAATATATAGTTATTAGGTATTGTTTTTTATAATATATATATACATATTTATTTCTATTAAAATGTATTGCTAACGTCAACGTATTTCTCTAGTTATTCAATATTGTACTCAAGTACAGGATGTTCAAAAAGCACGAAACAGAAATCCGTGTACTTTATGTTCCATACATTTTGAAGTTTGAACACCCTGTATATGTACTATTGTACTGCAATATATGAGCGATTGCGTGATATTATTATTATTACGCAGTATTACAATATAACGTAATAATCATTTTCAAGGCGGTATGTATACCTGTATAATATAATTGAATATATTATAACCTTTGAGCGCACTTAAGTTTTCCCGTATAAAAAGTTTCTGGCCATATTTTCTCAGCCGGAGAAAAAAAAAATCCGAGTGTTTAACGAATAGCTGAATGGCTATAATATACAACACGCGGGAGTTATATAAAGATATAATTTTAAAATTATTTTTCGCGTCGAGAAAACGCGTTTAATTTAAATCTCTCACCCCCCCCCCCGAGTTGATTTTTTTGTCAACACCGGTGAACTTTTTGGTTTTATCTAGTTCTGAAATCAAATTTAGCGGACAACTACATAGAAAACTCTTTTATTTTACAACGCGTGGGTGTATCATAATATTATATTATATATTTATTATAATAGTGTTGGCGATATTACACGATCAAAGCGTTATGCAGTTTACCTCTGATAAAACTTTTCGCGTTTTTTATACCATAAATTATTTAATCTACGTTCAGAATATACTTTGCCTCCAGTTCAATTTACAACGCGTATCTTTTCACGTGGTATTGATTTATTTTTTTGGCGTGATATAATTATTATTTTTTATAATATGTGTGTGTGTTTGTATATTATAATTATTTTTCATTTTTAAAACGTCCACAGTAAAATATAAAAAATAAAACGATACAAGCGTCATGGAAACACAGTATTCAGATATTTCGTATACCTATTTCGCGGGGCACGTTTCAATACTGCAAAACGTTGCTACGGTGATTTCCATTTTATGATTAAAAATATTATTCTTTCGTAAATTGAATGCTTAACTACGTATAATATAGCTACTTTATACGTATAATATTCAGCCGGGAAACGGACATTAAGGTCACGGGGACAAAAATACCACGTATTACGAAAATATGAAAAATTACTATTTTGTTTGACTTTACTGTCTTAGGAATTGCCTAATTATCACTTCAAACATTTTGGTAATATGCCCTATTGTCTTGTATTTTAGAAATTTTTATTGTATTGATTTCTTCTTGTATTTTATATGGTTTATTGTTGTCCCAATGAAACATAATCATTGTGTTACTTAAAATAAAATAAGGTGAAGACGAAGAAATAAATCTAGATAATACAAGATTTAGAAAATAAATGGAAATGACCTTATTGTTTCAGACTTTTAATTGAAAAATAATAGTTGACTTTATTGTCATTTTATTCCCTTGCCCCATCTCTACCCTATTGACCTTGCACTTTGACTTATATTCATTACAATAACCTTATTGATCCACGGCTAAATATCTAGGTATGACAACAGATTTGAGATACACAGGCATGAGTTTTTCTTCTATGAAATTGGTACCGGACACCGGGACAGGTGCGAAATTCGAAAACGTTCTAAGCTCGTTCATTTTAGAAAAAACTGATGTCTGATATAATTAATGTTCTGTGATAATATATAATATTTTTGAGGTTATTTCCACTATCAATTAGTTTTTAGTTTGGAAGATCTGACCCCACGTCCTTGTTCGTATTACTACATTCATTGATAATTGCCGTGATAATAGCATCGCAGGATGCCATGTTTCATGGAAAACAAATACATTGTTATTGTATTTTCCATGGATGTGCAAAGCGGCGGAGTAGCAATCTAGACCATCTGTTGTCGTACCTAGATGTTTAACCGTGCCATGAATTTATCGCAGCCATTTCACCCCACATAGGGTATAGACAGGTTTTCCATGGCGTTTTTACAACCATTTTTCCCCGTATAACGTCATATTTTATATTCGATCTGATTGCAACGAGGGAAATGATATTGTTCAATTAGCCATTATGCGCAGCTATATATACGCACTGCTGTTTAGTATTATAAGACTTGATTGCTATTTTCAGAACAACCGTTTTGTTTCGGTGTACATTATACTAAATGTGCACCATTATACATTCACCGCAAAATGTGTACATAAAATAAAACAATTTTGCTACGTGATCTATACTAATTATAAATACGGCTGCCCTTTTATTAGGTACTTCATTACGATGCGCATCGCACGTATAGTATATGATATTACTCCATTAATATTCTATCCGAAGATATGAGAGTGCTAAACATTTCGTCAGGATTATAAAACACGTGTTTTTATGTTTATCGAATATAAATAGCTACTTAATATCATACAGCAAGTGTAGTGGCGCGAAAACACGTGAGGTTGAAACTCTCCCTAAATATATAGAAGGCACCTTCCACCTCCCTCCCTTCCGCTCAAAAAATAAGTCTATATAAAAAGCTAGGCCTGAATCTGAAAGAAAAACAATATTTTGATTTAGATTTCGATTACTGCAGTTTTAATTTTTTTTTTTTTAATTCTGTTAATGATTTCTAGCGTAGGTTTTCGGAAAACGATGGTTTGGATATGTACAATTTCAATCATTGGTTTTTATTTTTAGTTTACACCGATATAGGTGACAATTTCGAATTTCGATATTATTATTGATAATATTATCGGCTAACGTTTTGATATTGAGTATCGGTTTTGATTTTTTCTTATTGGGATTTTGACTTTAAGTACCGGTTTTGGATTTTCATGATTTCGTTATTGAATCAAGTTTTGAAATTCATTTTTAATACCATTTCAAGCAAAGTTGTCTTAAATTTAGATCATTTTCGATTTTCATACGATTTCAGTTTTCATATAGTGTGTAATGTGTGATGTAATCTCAGCGTGTACGAAAAAACCAAATCCGAAATTTCAGGTTTATAATATGTAGGTTCATATATTAATATAACAGTAATATGGTTGAAATAGTGGAATCCCAAAAATCCTCCGAGATTATACTTTTTTTTATGTTGGAGGGTTTGATCTTATTATTACCGTTATAGCCAATATATTGTTATTTCAATTCGTAAAACGATATTTTGTTATTCGTACGATTGTATGTGAATTCAAATTACGAACTCCAATATATTATTTTGTCTATAATAAATTACGGGAATAATTTATTTAGAAAAGGCATTATCGAACTTTTTATAGAATCGAACATTTATTGTAGGAAAAAATGTACGGTCTATCTCACAAAAGTGTTATTAATGCAGTATTTTCAATAAAACCTTTGACTGTATATTTAGTGAACCTAAAGTAAACTATCCGTCTCATTCCATTATTTAATATGTTTTTGTTTGAAGAAAACCGTCTATTTGACTTCCTTTTATTTTCTCCCACACTCTTTTTTGACCAATATAAATTGTTTGCCAGTATATACATAAAAAAAAAAAAAAAAAAAAAAAAATATGTAATTAAAATAATATTAATTTTGGCCAAAAATGTATTTTCCGATTGTAAAAGTAACTCTGTTCTTCCTCTATAAAATACACTGATATAAGTACCTACTTGTATATTTTAGATGTGATTCAACGGTAACATTATCTTGGACTTCCAAGGTTTATACGATGTTTGATAGAAAATCCATATATTAAACCGAAATATAAATATACTGGACCAATAAATAATGATTTTCACTCAGTTTAGAGCCACCGTCCATTTTTAATAGGTGTTCTGTACGGTAATAGGAAATAAATAAAAAAAAAAAAAAAAAAAAGCCACGGGGAAAAAAAAAGACAAATTATTTTAGTTTGCATTTTATACATAATAGGTATAACAAAATAATGATAACTAGGTATTTTTATTATATATCTCATAATATAATGGATGTAATCACATTATAATTAACGGTATAATAAATAAATAATTTTTAATTATCACAGATAATATTAATATTATAATATGTGTGAGTTAGTATTCTATGGTAATAATTTCATTATATTTTTCATTTTGTATAATATTCATTTTGTATTATCTTTGGATTCTGATTATTAATCATATTCTAAATGATTCCAGATTTTTTTAACAGCGATTGCACACATTATACGCTTTTACTAAGATTTTTTCAATATTAAGAATTTGAGAATTAAGATTATAAAGATTACTGTTGACTATAAGCTCTATACCATATATCTGTGATTATTGAAAATGATTTATTTTTAACATGACAACCAATACAATGAAAAATACCTAGTTATTATTTTGTTATATTATGTATAAAATCCAAACTAAAACAATTTGGCTTTTTTACCGTGGCTTTTCGTTCTTAGATTCGTTCTGTACTGGAATTTAGAACATTTTTTGAAAAATGATTATTTGATAATTAAATAATGTTAAAATACATTTTATAAGTAACATAGGAATAGACCCATATACAAACCAATTTTTATTGTTTTGTAATCACGACATTTGTTTAAAAACATATTTACGAAAAACAAACAAAAAAGTATTTTATAATGGTTTTAGAGGTAATACACCTATTGTAAAATATATATAGGACAATATTTTGGAGACGACCTCATTTGCGTTTTACGGTACTTTAATTATATTGTTCGAATTGTATGCACAAAAAAATCTTATTGTTTACGTGTTTAAATGACAGTAACTTTTCTAGTAATTAATATTTTATGAAATGCCTCTGAAATATTATTCATTACATAGGTACATATTTTATAATAAGTGTTTTAAGAAAATCACTTTAAGAGGTAATTTCATTATTTTTCATTGGTTTTTTGTGGACATCTTTTTATACAGAAAATCATTGATATATTGTTCTCTTTAAATATAAAAAAAACATTTATAATTAATTTCATTTATATCGGCAAACTCATCTAGTAACTTTTATTAGTTAGTTACGTTTTTAGCTATAATGTGTATGAGGAGTGTAGCCGTTAACAACCAAAAAAATAAAAAAAAAAATAAATAAATAAATAAAAGTTATAATTAATTAAAGTGTACACACGTAGAACATTGATCTGATACTCTGAAGTAAAATGCTCACTTTTTATTAATGACAGTGTTTATTTTAAACTCTGTTTTTTGTAAGTCTATATGTTTTTTTTATTTAATACAAACGCATTGTTTTCACGTTGAACTGTTTGGCTATTCTTAATATATATTTCTACTATGCTGCAAGTAAATTAAAAATATATTTTTGAAACGTTTTGTTTCCTTAGCACGTCGTAGCTGAAGTTACATAGCTACATTGTTCTCCATAATTTTAAATTGCTTTTTGTATTTTTCAATGAATAAATAAATTTATTTAAGGCTTTTTTTCTCTCTCTAAATTATATTATAATATATTTATATATTTTCACTTTATTGTTAAAATACGATATTGACAATATAGTTTTATAGCATATTTTAATAGTATGACATTTTATTGTTAAATAACAACAAAATTATATGCCGAAAATCTTGTAGTTATCAATTTATATTTTATTGGATTAGGTACAGCGGGATATTCATAATCGAAATTTGATAGTCGTTTTAATTTTATCATTGAAGCATAAAATGCATTATTAAACAGGTGAATGTTTATAAAATGTATACTAGTAGTATGAAATATAGGTATGTACCTATTACATAAAAATGTAATATTATACATTTATAATATAATTAAAATACTATGTTCTATTGATTAAATACTCAATACGAATACAAATACAAATACAAATTTTGATATAAAAAAACCTGAAAACTTAATTTTAGAACCTAAAAAAATTCAAAATTAGCTAAGGTTACTTAACTAACTACAACTAACTAACTATATCTACAATATTGATGATTAAAAATTATTTTAGGTTCTGAACGAAGCGAAGAATGTATTGGTTGTGCAATCATTTTTATTTATTTTTTATTTTTCATGTCTGTACCTACACAAAAATTCTATACGAAGTAGTACTCCAATCATTACATGCAGCACCATTTGCCGTTATCGAATTGCATCTAGTTGGTATTTTAAAAAGGTTACTTTTAGACTTTTTAATGTTTTCTTCGATAAATGTGAATAAATGTCAATAAATAATAAAATCGATAAATTATTTCAAATTCAATATACCCAACACCAGTATTCTACTCAATAAGCGAAGTGCTTACATCAAATTATTTTTTTTTTCATTTTCATGGTGTTTCACAATAAGTCGGGGGATATTTTCGAATTAAATTGTCCGAATAGGTGAAGCGAGTTAGTGACCCGTTCTGGTTTATAGGTGCGATCGAAAGTACTACACTTAAACCGTATTTAATTTATGACGATTAACTTATACCGCGGCTAATGGGAAAATATATACACTATATACACAAGAAAAAGTGGTTTAAAAATGTTTCCATTGATAAGTATATAGTTGTGATACCAGTTTGGTAATATGGTATACTTCATTTTTTCCATGGTAAAATTGGAATTGCCATTATGTTATGGTGGTAAAATTGGCCGCGACTTATAATTTGTTACCCGTTCTTCTCTACAGTCCTCATCATAGAGATACCGGTCCATTTACTACCTTAATCCGTTTTAAAAATAATAATAATAATAATAAAATTAATTATCATTGTTATGTTAGAATTGATACATTATCATAATTATTATGATAATGTATCGTTTCTAGAATCCAAAACAGATCCCAGTGATTTTAATATGACATCTAGTACGGATCCTAGGCTACCGATTGGTGTTGCTTCTGTCCATTGTGTTCTGTGATATAAGCAATCACTTGTCGGACGGTCGAGTACCATACATGGTCGTATATCTGGTTACTGGCTGTGAAATCGGGCACCGTACATGGTCGTAGGAACGATTTTATGATTAATGATCCCCGCCATATACATCCGACCATCGCAAAAGAGATTACAGTAACTGCGCGTTATCTTAAATTGTGCATTTTGATTTTTATCAGACGAATTGCCACCGAATAGCTGTTTTATCACCGAACATAAGATTCATGTAACACGAATTAATATCGGCCATCATGCTTTAGATGTCTCCGAGCTGTGATCGTTGAGAATAATGAATTTTGAAACTGTGACTTACCCCTGACATAAGTAAGGGTAGATTACAATTAATGTGTATGGGTAAAATTGTACGTTATCATGGATTTAACATCGATTGTGATGTTGATATAGCTGTAGTACTGAGAAAGTAACAGAACGTGGTAATTTGGATGCGGTAGGTACCGTACCTAAACGATATTATTTGAAAATGTTTATATAACGACAATCACAATTTATATAACGAAAATATTTATGAAATATTGGCGTAATGTGGATCAACTGTGCACGGAGAATGATAGAATCAAAAACTACTGTATGGAAATTTTCAAGTTTAATCCTGAAAAGTGCATTATTTAGTTATTACCTAAATAATACCTACCTGATTTAATATAAACTTATTCGTAGAAATCGTATAAAAATGAATTTTTTACGTATTATGTAATGTTCTTTGATACACGAGATTCAATAATGAATCACCTATACTTAATAATTTAATTATGATTTAATATATTGACATATATCTACTTTATTATGTAAAAAAAGTATTATGCGCTGTAAAAAAAAAAAAAACAAAAATTTTGATTCGCAGTTGTCAATATTTTACAACCTATTGATAACTTAATAATAATATAAGCTTTGAAGGGATAAAAAAAATCAAACATTTTTTATGTTTCTTGAACATTTTATTATAATATTAAATAAAATTCATTACGGTTTCTGTTTGTATAATTTATTCATATTTTTATTTTATTATTTTTATATATTGAAGTATTTACGTTTTTCAAGTTGATTTTCATTACGGATCATTTTATGTTATTTTATATTCATATAAATAAAGTTCTTTAAACTTATTCCGTTTATCTGAGAAATCTCAAATAATTGTTGTTGTAAGATAATAAATACAATTTTGTTCGTCCTTTATGTTATTTTAATTGTATTGAAGCGTATTTAACCGTCATAAATATACAATAGGTTACCTGGATAACCACAGTTAATATTAACTGGTCGAATACATTTAAAGGTAAATATTTATGTTTATAAATATACGGAGTAGAATAATTCGTTATATATATATTAATCCTATATAATTATTTCCAATAAACAGAAAATTCGGCAAGATAACTTATTATAAGTCAGGTTTGGAAGAAAAAATACTATAAAAAGTACAAAATATTTTGTTTATTCTTAGTGATTTGATTAAATATTTTGTTCTTCGTAAATAATCCAACGAATATATTATGCTATTCAATTTAGTCTGAAAGTAAATATTATTGATGTTATGATTTTACTAAATATTAATTAAACGGGTTAAGCCTTTTTCACCTCCTGTCCATTGAAACTGCTCTTAAATAATGAAAATGAGAAAATGAGGAAATAAGATGATTAACTCGCATACTATTGTTTAACCCGTGTATAATTAGTTTATTATCATTGTACATTAAAAAAAAAAAAACGCGATATAACCGGAGCACGATGTAAGATTATATGGACTGGTAACGTGCAATGGTGCCATTGTTTGTGGTCAGGTTTTAATACGGACTTTTCTTGGCGAGGGGATTTTAGAAGACGAAACACTATCTACAATCTCCTAAAATGAGCGGTCCGTGAAAAATTCAAGTGTTTAAATTAAAAATATTTGTCCGTGAAAGATTTGGTTAGTTAGATACAAAATACAAATATGGATGGGATACTTTAAATTATAATACACGAAAAAGTATACGCGCCCGAAGAAAATACGCGCTATCAGAAGTGTTTGTATTCGGTTGACGTCTAGTTAACGATAAGAACCTATTTATTTGGTTATCTATACGTTAATTTTTTTCACCATCGCAGACATTTTTTTCTTTTAGTCTAGTACGTATTTTTTTTCAGACGCATATGAATAAAACGTAACTTGGACGGTATTGGACCGAACGAGCGGATATTTCGATATTTTTTCCACACGATATTCATTTTTACTCTAATCGAATGCTGTGTCTGGTCCGTTTTGTTAATAGGCCCGTGGGATTATGTACGATGCTATTGATTTCGAAACGATTCGTAGGTTAAAACGAAAACCGTACGGATATAGCTATCCACAGAACGCGAATATCAACAAATTTAATTTTAACGTTTGCGCTCGAGGGACCGTCTAATTTTGATATATTATATATTATTTTGGTCATTGTTCTGTGTACCCGAAATCACATACACGTGTTCCTGTGGGAAATAAACAAAATGTATAGCGCACAGTATGATCGATACCATATAATACAAGATGATCTATTTTTATATAGACAGTATATACGATTGTGTGTAACTATTCGTCTTGTTAGTCGATTGGTCGGATGTAATTTTATCATAAGTAATACATTTTCCACACCGGTATCACAAGTGCAGATTTCGCGTTCGTCCGACTCCATTACATTATTATTATTATTATTATTTTTTTTTTTATCTACCAATATAAAGATTAATATATTATATTAATCGTTCGGAGGATTACCGAAAACACAAAATCTTTGAATATATCTATTCCGAGATGCGATGGAATATAATATTATATTATATATTATAATATATTGGGAAATCGTAAATCTTCAAGTATCCCTTTTGACACGCACGCACACGCGACATTTGGGTATAGAGGATTTTCTGCGGATCGTAATGAATAATAACGCGATATTATTAGCTACAGTGCTATATTTTGGAAATACATTTCTATACACGTGTAACTATTTTACCGATCGGTGTGTATATAGTGTGTACCGATAAATACAACGTGATAATATATTATTGTTTTCAGTGAGTAAAAAAAAAAAAAAAATATATACACAATAGGAAGAAAGGTCAAGGCAAAAATTAATATAGTTTTATTAATAATGTATTGGTTTCTTTCCATTTTTTTTTTAATAATCATAGTCCTTAAATATTACATACTTTCATAATCCCCATAGAATCGGAATTTCATAAAAAATATTTCGATAATCTGTTAGAGGGAATGGCGTAGATCTATACACAATTTCGTGTATATGGGTCAATACGGGTGCAATAGTGCAAGAGGTGATAATTATTATAGGACCTCTGATTTCTTCTACATTGATCGATATACGAATACGTACAAACTTGATAAGAAATTAGTGATGTGTATTTGAAATATCTCATAAACACTGACTACTGAGTAATATTTTCAAAATCGAAACTAAACTGTACAGTAAGAAAATTTTTTTTTAATAAGTATTGTATTACTCATATCTTAATATACTTTGATATTTTAATTTTTTTTTTTTTTTTTTTTTTATAATAATAGGAATTATCTATATAAAGTACGTAATATATTTGATTTTTTAGCTTTAATTAAAAATGATTTATTTGTTGAAGAGATGTTATGTGGTGACAGACATATGAAGTATTTGGGTAAATGTATTTAAATAGTTTTTAAAAATACTTATATTTGAAATTAAATACTTTTGAATATTATCAGTTTTATATTACAGATTATAATAAAATTAAAATTAAGTCCTATATTTGAATAAAGCTGGTATGAGGCATTTAAAATATTGGAAATACTAATATTTCATACAAAAACTTCTCAAAACTGTTAACTATAGTATACAATCCTAACATAAGTTTTCTTATATATATATATATATATATATATATATTTATGTAATATATGTTATCATAACATTTAAAGAAATCAAATAATTATGTTTATGTTGTCTAATAATAAAATAAATATAAAATGTTTTGATATCGAGTACTTGATATTATAATATTATGATAATATTATATAATAAAGGATTATATTATAGTAAAAACGAAAAAATGTATATTATCGAAAAAAAAAAATGGTTAGAATTGGGATGCAGTGTACCGAAAGGGAAAGAAAATCATATAAGTTATACTATTATATTACAGAGTATACCTACTGATATATATATTTCATAAAAAAGTATTTGAATAATACTCAAATAAATTCATTTTAGAAGTATATAAGTAGTATTCTAATTTCTAACTTCTAAACTAGTACTTTTTAAAAGTATTCTTTATAATATTGATTGGGGGCATATATTTTGACAGTCTGAATTTTCCTCTAATACCGAATTTTTAAATGTACCTTCCTACTTTGTAGTATAGTACCAACTATGTTATAAAATTACAACGATTGTGTTTCAATTTATTTTAGATAATTAATATTATGTTAAGAAATGATATTAGGAAGAGTAAGTCCACAGTAGTTTTGAAAAAACTGTGTCTATTAATATTAAAAAAATTATATTGTTCATTTTTAAGTACTACAATTTTAATTTACTTATTATGACATTTCAAGTTGGGGACAGTGTTTTAAAAAATTAAAGGCGTTGTGAATTTGAGGAACACTAGAACATTTTTTTTGTAAATGCTTATTTATTTATTTATTTATTTATTTGTAAAATTACGAACTTGGGGGGAACTTTATGTGATATTTCCTAAATATTTTCATTATGTTCAATATAATATAGGTATAAATTTTAATAGTATTGTATTCAAAAATAAAAGTTTTCAATGTTCATGGACATTGAAAGTTATTTGTTTTAGTTGTTGTAGTTTTTGTACCCCTTGTGTTTTCCTACTACTAATGACAACGATCGATGTAAACGGAGATAAGTGCAGTATTTCTGCACACTGAAATTTATATTTCTATAAGTTTCTTTTTAAATTCCTTGACATCATAAGATTTTTTTATAACTTCCTTGACAATACTTCTACTCGATGTCTTTAGTTGCATTTTTCACAATTTAAGGAGTGTATTCACTATTAACTACGCTTCACATCTTTTATATACCAACCATCTCGGCCTCTTTCAACTGCACTACTGTCGATTCTAACCCTCTTCTATTACTTACATCTTCTGCTTTTGTTATGTCGCAAAACAACAAGTTTTCACCAATACTTACTCAAATACTTCTAAGCAAGTACTGCCAGTCATTGCCAAACAGGGAACTATTAATGATGTTCTGAAGGCTATCTCTGATTTACGGGATGCTCAAGACAAATTACTCGAAAAATACGAAGCTCTAAGTGCAGAATTAAGGTCACGTCTGGATACTCTCATTTCACAGTTTGGTGGTATTTCTACAGAAATTTCTGACTTGCATAGTAAAGTCGAGTTGCTCGACTCTCGCATCCTCATTCTCGAATTGAATGCCCCAAACCATAGCCCTTCGTCAACGAAACCCTCTACCATTACGGATGTCATTCAAGAATTTGCTGAACGTGAAAAATGCAAATCTAATTTAATCATTCGTGGTCTGCCTGAATATTCTTTTGCCCACACGAATATGATGGACGACAGGAATACTATTTCTTCTCTACTTACACAATTATCCATTAAGAGGCCTGATTTCAAACTTATTCGTCTAGGCAAAACCATATCTTCCTCACCTCGGCCTATTAAAATCATCTTTGACAACCGCGACGTTGCTGCCCAAGTACTATCAGATTTTCGCTCTGCTAAATCCAACACTACCACTACTCTACCGCCAATCACCATGGTTCGCGACAAGAACCCACTCGAACGCGAATTGCTTCAGGCCTGCCACTTAGAGCTTGATCGCCAATCGCAATCTGGGGAATCGGACCTAATCATAACTTATAGAAATGATATTCCTTGTGTACTGAAATCACGTTCAAAAAACTTCACCGGCTTAAATCGTCCTGCTCAAGGCGATTAAGCCACTCCTGTTTCGTCAACTCCATGGGCTTCTATTAAAACTGCCGCGGCCTCCGTACCAAACTTTCTAATTTTATAGGCAATGTTGCCCAATTTAATCACCTATTTATTGTACTCACTGAAACCTGGCTAAATAATTCCTTTTTTACTAATGAATTAGGCCGGGTAAACTATAATGTATATAGATGTGACAGGTCCCCCTGTACCAGATCTTGTGAACGTGGAGGCGGTGTGCTGATTGCTATTCGCAGAGACATCCCTTCCTCCCGTATTTTTATTTCAAATCAATCAATTGAACAAATATTTGTCCAATTTACCCTCAAACATACAAATTTTATCTTAGGTGGAGTCTATCTACCCCCACATTCTCCCACTGACTCTTATACTATTCACCTTACCACTGTCGATGAGTTAATTCTTAACTATTCTTCCCACTTTTTCATTGTCTGTGGTGACTTCAATCTCCCTCACATCACTTGGTCTAATAATACAAATGGTCTTTGTTATTACTCTTCCACCTCCGCTAATTCTATCTGTGTTCCTGAGTCATATTCCCTTAATGACTTTTTCCAATTAAATACATTTCAAAATAATCACGGTTCTATTCTTGACCTCATATTTACTACCTGTAAATCTGTCTCCATTAAGCTTGCTCTGGAATATGCAGTCCCTCCTGACTCCTACCATCCACCCTTGATAATATCTTTTGACCTCGTTGATTTCGATGATCGACGATCGAATATAAATTATTTTCAAGTAAACACGCAGGCGTTAACGGTAGCAAAAATAACCGGAGATCTACCAATGAAAGTTATTTCTGATAAAATTTTGCAGCCTACAAATATTACCTTAGCTGATCCGTATTTTAATATTCCAAATAAAATCGACATGTTAATAGGTGCAGAACACTTTTACGATATACTTGGAACTCAGCAATATCGACCATGTCCCGATGAGCCGATATATCAAGAAACTAAATTTGGCTTTGTGGTGTCAGGCGTGGTGGTAGGTAAAAGGAGTAGCAATAAAACAATCACTTGTGTAAATGAAAATCTCGAAAATGCAGAATACGGTAAACTTGAAATCCTAATGCGGAAGTTTTGGCTGGTTGAAGAAGGGGTTGATCCGGTGCCGTATACCATCGAAGAGAAAGCATGTAGCAACTATTTCAGTGATACGGTACGTCAAGAAGTTGGAGGACGGTTCATACGAGTACAGTATCATAGTGCTCGTAGTGCATCTTCCTTTTGGGGATAACATTGCGCAGTTAGGAAAGTCCTACGCAATCGCGAAACCAAGATTATTATCGATAGAACGACGGTTTCAAAGAGATCCAATACTAAAAGCTGGTTACGTAAAATGTATGCGCGAGTATGAAGAATTGAAGCTTATGACCTATATAGGTGACGATGAAATTGATGTGCCTGGTAAAATGTGTTATTTACCACACCATTGCGTACAAAACCTGAATAGTAGTACAACCAAACTCCGCGTGGTATTCGACGCGTCTAGTAAGACGGAAACAGGCATAAGTTTAAACGATGTTCTTC